>JAFIRS010002527.1:0-206842 GCA_018342105.1 Gonioctena quinquepunctata
TTCCCCCCAAAAAAGCGCGGCCGGTTTAGAGGTGTTGGACGAGCAGAAAACGCTTTCCGGTTTCTTGGTCACGGAGTCCATCCAGGAATGCCTGGCCGCTAATTGTCCTTTTCTTCTCCGGTGGGCTGGATAGGGAGCGAACCCTGCAATGTCAGCTTCGAATTTTTAAAGGATTCGCCCGATTTTTGGGCGCGATTTTTCGTTGGGAGTGGATATTTAAATGGGCGGGCCTTATCGAAATTTCCCTAGATGTTTAATCAGCTGATCGGCGGGGGAGTTTGTAGAATATTTTCGCTTCTCCACGTAATGCAAGTGTCAGTGTACAGCTCTTTCCCCTGCATTCCATCCGTTTGGCCGGTTTAAACTGCCGGCGGTAATTTGCCCAGGATTTTTTCCGTCGAACTGAGGCGGTTTCATGGAAGCCCTTTTTTAAATTTTGATCTTGACATTTTTTATTCCCTCTTGGAATTTAAACCGTTCAAACCCGTCCAGATTGATTTTCGTTAACCATCTCGGGTGGAGGGCCATTAATTGTTTTTTCCAGCTTCTGATTGTTTCCTTTATTTTTCCATTTCCCCCGACCCCTTTTGATTTTATTACCACCTGTTCATTTGCTCCTTAATTTTATCTATCCCCTGTCTCAAGGTTTCCCATTCTTTCTTCAGAAAATTAACCACACCACACAATTTTTTTAGGCCTTCTGTTTTTCCCCCAGGAACTTCTTCCAGGCTTTTGAATTTTCGGTTTTCTCTTCCAGATTTTAAATTTTTCAAGTTTCTTCCAGATTTTGATTTTTTCCAGACTTCTTTTTTTTGAAGCTTCTCTTCCAGATTTCAAATTTTTTGGCCCTTTAATTCATTTGGCCCTCAAAATCCCCGGAACTTCGAATAAAATGTTTTGGGGTCTCACCTTCTTTTAAGCCCCTTTCAAAGTTTCTGGAGATTTGTTTTTTACCCGTTGTTTCCAGTCCCTTTCCTCCAATTCCTGTTCAATTCCGCTACCTTCAAATCCGCAACCTTTCTTGAACACATTTTGTCTTTGACGAGGTATCAGTCTGTTTCACACGAAAAGTTTATCAGTTTGTTAAATTCCTTCGCGAATTCTTTTCCACGGGCCACCAGTCTATTGTCTGTTTCACGCGAAGAGTGTATCAGTTTATATTCCCACGCACAATTGTCCACTTCGCGAAAACCGGGCCACTGTCTATTTTCTGTTTCACGCGAACAGTGTATCAGTTTATATTCCACGCACAATTGTCCACTTCGGAAAACCGGGCCACTGTCTATTTTGGGCGTACAAAAGGTCTATCAATTTATTTTTCTGACTATCCACTCCATACTTGTTTATTTTAAAATCTACTTCCGAAACCAATCTACAACTTAATCTACAACTTTTATATTACCTACGCCACTGTATGCGCTTCGATCGTATGGGCTCGTTCAGACTGTCCGACTCCACCTGAGGGTTTGCCTATTTATCTCCGATACAGCATTCTCGATGTTTCGAATTCTGGCAGTTGGGACCGGCATGTTCCAATTGTTTCCAATATTGACCGTTGTTTTCCGCGGCAGAGCGACTGGATGGTTCTCGAATATCTCCGGGGATGATCTCATCGTTGTCGATGGCAACGCGTGAGCGACAGGTCCGGCCTAGGTTCGTTAGCATTATGTTACGATATCAGTTATTGGTTGGTTTGAGCTTCCCACAGGTCCTCATTGTTGCTCTTTTAATCTTCACAAACAGTTTGAGTTTTCCCAATGGAAATCTTTTTAATGTATGTCTACAAGTTCATTGTTTTCGTGATCGTCTCTCATTGTGTGGATTAAAACCAATGTCCAAAACAAAAAATGATTCGAATGACAAATACACAATATTTGTATGGAATCCATAATACTTAATCCTGGACCAGGATGAATTTCAATATGTATATCCTTTGAACTTCTATAATGTGCTGTGAACGGACGTGATGAGCCAAGGATGATGGCATTCTGAATCGAGCGACTAAGATGACTGCCATATTGAGACATGTTGGTATATGACGAAAGCTAGATCTCGATCCACCGAAGGCCCCCATAGTAAGAACAATTATCTTATAAGAATGACGCATAAATAGTGTCTACGAAGTTCGACGAGTGAATCTCGATATATACTCGTGTGCCTCCACTTTTTGTTGATATCGTCTTCACGTAGTGATATATCGAATTTGTGGGTCTGCATTTTCCTGAGGGTGGAAATTATTCGGCACTTCTCGTATAAGTATCGTTGGTAATAATACAACGCTCATAATTCCGCGTTATAACGATTAATATAGGATTGAAACGTATGGTTAGCATGTGACAACGTCTCCAAAGTATTCGTAAAGATGCCATGCATGGGATTATCCATTTCGAACAGAAGGAAAATTGTGTTTTCTGCAAATCTAATGCAAATTTTTTCGCTAGCGTGTTTCACCTCTGGTATCGAAAATATATGAGATCATAGGTACCGTAAACCGGTGTTACTTTGCAATGGTTTTAGCATGTTTTAGTGGTTGCTAACTTTATTTATGGAAAAAGTTAGCGAAATTAATATACTGATATTTTATGTTTTATCTAGAGGTTAGCAGGGTTTTTATTTTTCAAAAGTTGCTTTCTTCAATTTTTTTTAAATTGGTCAATCACCCTCATCGCTGTCAAATTATCAACGCTATTAAAACGCTTGGGAGCAAATAGGCGTCTTTTCACAAAAAATATATTTTTTGACTGCCATGAAATTTACGTAGTTAATTTTTTAAAAACGCTTTTATTTGTAAAACAATATTTTTTTCAAAATTTTCATGTCGTCTTTCTGCTGAGTAGAAACGTCGTCTGTTCGAGGAAAACGACGGCATCATGTTGTTTCCTTAGAAACTTAATTGTACATCCGGGCGATCTATTCCTGTCACGATGCTAATGTAGTGGCGAATAGTTTTTTTTGTAGGAAAAGTACAAAGTCACTTACGTTAGGAAGGTTCTTCCGTTGCATGCTCTCTCGTTTTCGTCTTCCTCCACATTTTCTATTTCTCTGTCACTGATCTGCATTGTTTTGTTGTTTTCGTATTCTGTAATATATTTGCCATAATTGGTTTCACTGATCTCTTCGCTTCCATCTTTTCCATTTTCTATAATTTCATAACTAACAGACTTGCCGAAAAACCTTCCGAATTTTTTTTTTGCTTTCTGGTGGTATTTTTCTGGATATGACTTTATTTTTTCAAGTAATCAATTGAAACATTGCTTACATAATTTCCCAAGATATCAGCAACTCTTTGCTGCGGTACTTCATTGGGTCTACAGGAATTATTCCTGTGGCTTTGAAAGCGCTTTGAATTTTTTTTGTCTGAAATTGCTAATATGTCAATTAGTGCTTTTAATAACGATGGAAAACTAGTTTCATTAACACAGACTCCGGGATTCTTTAACTTGCAATTTTGCAACAGTTTTCTCCATGCTCTTTTCTAATACTCCTCTCACGTCTGGTGGTTGGGTCAAGTACGTTGCATTCGGGGAAGAAAACAAATCTAATTTGATTTCTTTGGCATGCCTGGATGATTTTACATTTAAATGCGAAGATAGACTTTCCCCGATAATAACTTTTGTGCCAGTTAATTTTTTTAGGCCAAGGAATAACTATTGTTTCAAACCGATCTTCAATATTCTGACAGTCGAACTATCCCGATTTTGAGCGGTTGAACCTGGTATTTTAGGGCCTACCAAATGCCCGGATCATATATCAGTTCAGCCTTATATACGACTTATATACTTGAGAGTCCCCAGTTATGGCAAACATCTGAAGAAATTGAAGCTTCAGAACTGTTCATGATTCGTTCAGGATACTTAATCCCCCTGCGAAAAATGCACTTTTTAGCTCCGGGATCGTCTGAGAGATTGGTCTCATCATAGTTCAATATGTTTTAAAAATATTCCAGAATCTGTTTAAATTTTTTGTGCTGTTACACATTTTATATTTTGACATATTCTTTGCGTCAATCTGTCCTTATGCCTCGGTATGAAATTTAAAGCCCAATCTGAACCAGGCGTGTTATTTGGGATTTTAAAACTTTCCTTCCCGAACGATCTAAATATTGTCTTACCATGAGCCTTGTGTCAAAGCTTGTCAATGGATTTCCATATTCACTAGCGGCCAGTAAAACGTCAACAAAATGTCGCTGATCTGCTTCTGATAGTGTTTCCGTGTATATTGTTGACTTCATTCCATATTGTTTTTTTTGGTATCTTGTACGATTCGGCAGCAGCCTGATATGCAATTTTCTTAAATTTTACGGCATGAACAGCCCTAGGTAATTGATTTTCATCATAGTTGGCATAGCTCCTGTACCCCAGCCAAATCTAAAATAAAATACCTAATTTTAATTATGCACACTCACCAACAAAATCGACATCTCGAAAAAAAAATGCCTCCTAACAAATAAATATATTACCGGGCAAAGACACCCCAAAAATAATAATAATAATAACTTCATTCATCCCAAGAAATAATTCAATTATTTATATTGGGAAAAGGTACAATAATACAAAATAAATAACATATATTTTTAAAAAAGTGTGTGAATTATTTTATTAATACAATTATGGGATTATCAATAAAATAGGTTATATTTCACTTAAATCTATCTAGGAACAAACTATAGGATTACGATTATTTGGCATACGCTTCCTAAGATAACACTAAATCTAAGTATGCGAGGTGATTTTTCCTAAACCCATGCACCTACTGTCCACCTACCTTACTACTTCAAGTTCCCAAAAACACAAATTATGAAAAATTTACATAATTTCGCTGTGTACAGCAACTGTCAGGCAAATTGCAAAATACTGCCAAAAACTGTCCACCATAACCTATGCGTTGCGTTCCTGCAAAAGATGCACGTTCAATGTTGCCAATTAAAAATTGTATTTGATTTATTGCGCCCTTGGGTATGATCACCGACATCTAAACCGACCATACTTATTCTGCTTTCCAATAATGTTTGTTTACTGAATGATTGCAAGTCAGCGATAGTACTAGATTTATTATGAGATATTTTGGAAAAAAAAACTCATGAGGGGAAGCTTCTGTTACAAGTCAGCCCATATGTATGAGCTGACATTCAAGAAATCAATTGATTCCTAAGACCCAACTCCAAAAATAATTAAATACTTCCAAGCGACTCTCGCAAGGAAGATCCTAGGTACTGTCAATAATTTTTGAAAATATCAAAATGGTCAACTTGCAAAATGATCAAGAAATATTTCATGTTGTAGTTATTTACGTAGAAATTTCTATATATACTTTCATGTTTCATGGCACTGAGTGTTGAAAAATGGTGTCAAAGTGAGGCACATCTGCTTTGGAACTATTATGATTTCATTGTTTTCAGCCCATTGTTCCGAAGAAACGGTAATGGCTTACAAAATCCGCATCAGGGACATGCTCGAAGACCAACGCATCGGTCCCGAGTTGCGAGTTCAAGACTTCGACGAGTTTCTGTCTCTCATCAACGGCAAGACGGGGCAATTCATCGAACAATTCCTTCAAGCCGATCCTCCTTCGAGGAATACATTGAACAAATTTTGAAATACAAAGCCATCATGGACCGCATTCCCTTGGCTAAAAGAACACGTCGTGCGCATGGAAATGTACGACATGAACCGAACAGATCTGATCCATGCTTTGGAAATGGGGGGAATCCTTCAAAGACACACTGATACGTCGCTGCACTAAGAACTACCAACAAGTCTGTAAAGCGTGAGTATACGAAATTTGGAAAGCAAATTGAAGATGAGAAAAGCCAATGAACCAATGAAAACATGTTGCTCTCGTGATTTAGAAAATATGGGTTGCAGAATATCCCATCGAAATGAATATGTAAAACATGGTTCAGGTTGAAAAGCGTTGACAAGCTGTAACGAAGGGGTAGCGGTGTGGAAACAGTTTTGGGTAGAGCCACATAGTCGAAGAGGAACTGCAGCAAACGGCCAATCGAGTAACAAAATTAAATGTTTTAAATGTTAGTACTCACAGCAAACATAAGAAAAATCATTGACTGCCTGGGCAAAAGTGGTGCATAAGTTTTTATGGCCTTCTTTCGAAGAAGAACCATACTAATGTAGCAACAGTTCGGTAATAGTTTCAACACAAATTAACTTCCGAGTGGTCTGCTGGTTCACGAGAGGAAGTTGGGTTCAAACCAGCTCGGGCGGCTCTTTCAATTTTCCATCGAAATTGATAAATGATTTGTCCTAAAACAAATAATTTCTCATGTCTAAGAGCTGGCTGCATAAAACCTGCCGATCGAGTAACACTATGAAATGTTTTCACAAGCATTTGTTTAATTTCCTATATGTATGTTTTGTTCAAATCTTGCAAGTGAATTTTTAGCTACTTCTAGTTGCCCGATTAACGTGAAATTTGGCAGGTGTTCATTATTCCGATGAATGCATTACGGAGTTTTTGCCAAATAAAATTCAGAATGGCGGCTCCAATATGGCGGACTAGTTTTGTGATTAAAGTTCGATTCTATTCAAAATTAGTATGTGGAGGATTTTGGGGCTGGACATCTTGATTTATTTGCCAGAATTCATGAATTCAAAATGGTGGCTGCAATATGGCGATGAGTTTTGTGGTTATAGCCCATTCCAATAAATTGATGTGTGGAGTTTAGTCAAATTTGATTTTTTGAAATTAGAATTCAAGATAGCACTCAAGACGACTTTTGTTATATGTGATTCCATTCAAAATTGTTGGGATTTTTAAAGTCGTACATCATGATTTCTTAGTGGAAATTAATGAATTCAAGATGGCCACTCCAAGAAAACGACATGTTTTGTTATCATGGTGGGATTCCATTCAAAATTGGTATGAGGATTTTTTGGGGTCATAGATTATCAATGTTTGTCAGAATTCAATAGAATGATGAATCTCATGAAAGATAAAAAAGATTGAAATAAAAATGATTGGGAAAAAAAGACAAGATTTCATACAAATGCACCAAACAGAAAAAATAATTTCTTAACTTGTTTGACCTAGATTATTCTGTGAGTAACAGATTCAGAAGCTTGCCGCTAATACAAAATAGGTATTCTTGCGCGGCAAGATTTTGAATCTGTTAATCACAGAATAACCAGAGTCAAACAATTAATTATATTTTTTTGTATAACAGCTTGTCTTAATTTCTTTCTCAATCATTTTTATTTTATTCTTTTAGTCATTCATGGAATCCGTCATTTATTGAATTCTGACAAAATTGATAATCTATGACCCCAAAAAATAAATTTTGAATGGAATCGGACTATGATCACAAGTCGTCGCCATCTTGGAGCCGCCATCTTAATTCATGAATTCTGGAAAACAAATCATGATGACCGATCCCAAAATCCCCACATACTATTTTCAATAGAATCGAACTATAATCACAAAACTCGTCCGCCATATTGAAGCCGACATTTTTTTGTCAGAAACTCCATAATGCATTGTCACTGGAATTAGAATTCCTGCCGAATGAGAAATGATTTGCTTTTGGCACGAATATTCGCCCAAACAAATTATTTTTCAATTTGAAAAATAAATAAAAAAGCTGGCCGAGCTGGAGTTTGAACCCACGTCCACCCACGCTTCCTTTCGTGAACCAGCACCTTAGACCGTTGGACCACTCGGAAGGTAATTTGTAATTGAACTATTATAGTTCAACCATTTTCAATTGCAGAAGCTGTTTCTATAGAGAGCAAATCAAAAACTCACTTCGCTAACACGATCATATATGCGTAGAAACGGAACGAAATATAATGTGTACTACTCGTAAACATTCTCCGTCGGCGAACGGTAGTTCGAAAGAAAATCAAAAGAGCCGATAGTCAACGTGGGTTCGAGTGACAGCTGTTTGAGTGACCGCAAGCCAATGATAATGCTTGTGGGTATACGTTGAGACTAATAAATCACCAGTTTCAGGAGGTCTGAGTAAATTAAAGCCAGTAG
Source organism: Gonioctena quinquepunctata (assembly GCA_018342105.1). Lineage (NCBI taxonomy): Eukaryota > Metazoa > Arthropoda > Insecta > Coleoptera > Chrysomelidae > Gonioctena > Gonioctena quinquepunctata. Next base: position 7,993 of record JAFIRS010002527.1, read on the forward strand.
CGTCTCTGGTCTGGGATCGAAATCGGTTTTGAAATCTTTTATAGTTTTGTCGTGTTTTGTTGGAAAATATGGCTTTTTTCGACCATAGGAAAATTAAATTATGATGATCCGATTGTCTTTTGATACATACTTCCTCGCCTATGGCATATTTTTCTATTTTAACGTTTTTTTAAAATATTTAAATATCTTAATAAAATTAGTTATCTCCGCCTCTGCTGCTCAAAGGATTCCGCCTCAAGACTGTTGCTACTTTTTGGTATGGTTTCTTCTTCCGAAAAAAGGCTATAAAAAACTTATGCACCACTTTTGCCCAGGCAGTCAATAATTTTTCTAATGTTTGCTGTGAGTACTAACATTTTTAAAACACTTCATTTTGTTACTCGATTGGCCAGGTTTTCTGCAGCCCGCTCTTAGCCTAACAAGGCTATTGATCATATTATACTGTCATGGAATTTACTTTAACGTGTGTCAAATACAAAAATATAGCCCGTGGGAGTGGCCCAAAAATTCGCTAAAGACGGCGGAATCTTCCAATTTCTTAGTAGGCCAGTCAATAGAGCAGAAAATGACTGATTCTGTGACAAAAATAGTACCAAGAGACCGACTGTGCTATCATACCAAAGACAGTCCGTCGTTATTTCATTCACTCACAACTATCATTGCTTAATTTGTTATAAATGTTTAAGAGCAAAAAATTTTTTTTTGTTTTTCGCTTGTAAAATGAAAACTAATAAAGCAATCTCGATGCTCTCACCTATTGTGGGAATAAAATGCGAAAGAAATAGGCCCTGCACGACTCGATTGGGTCATTAGTAACGGAGAATTTGTTAAGTTAACTTTAAAATTAAAATATTCATTGCGGCTGAGTGTACTTCTGCCTAGACGCACCCACCACTGTTCTCCCAAATGCAATAAAAATAATGTGTGCTAATTTATGGTAAATCTTGCAACAAGCGGCCAGCGAAGTTATCGACTGGTTTTACACGGCTAACGGTTTCCACTCAATTTGGTATACTATACATATACTTTATACAAGAAACCATATTCGATTTGTTGAAAATATAAACAGGATGTTCATAAAATCAGATGTGGAATCATCTGCGACTGAAAGATAAACTTTAGTCACTATCTTCCATCGTCAAGATAACCTCTTGTGGGGTATTCATGTTGAAAAGGGAAACATTCTCAATTGAATATTGATAGAAAGATTTTTCTGTGAATTGAAAAATCCACGATTAAAATGAAGCTATTTTTTGTGAATGTCTAACAGAAAACAACTACTTCCCGGCTAAAGCCACGCTGGACATTGAACTACATCTGATAGATATTCTGAAAAGCCCTAACTCAAAGAAAAATCTGAAATTGAAAATTGGCATTTTCATTCAGATAGTTATTTGATTTTCTATTCCAGTCTTAATTAGGAACTCATAAAGATGAATGAGGCAAAGAAGAATGTTTTCCAAAAGAGAGTACTCACCAGAAATCATTCGTAACATTGACGCAGGAGAGACATCGCATTCACTAGGTCTTCAATACATTTTTGTCGACGAAAATCTATTTCACGCTTCCACGATCATCAGGAAGACCGGAAGAAATGGGAAACACATTTTCAAGAAGCAATCTCACTTTGCAAAGATGGAAAAAGTTAGAATCATTTCTTTTGGAGAGACACTTTGAAATTCGTGTTTTCTGACATTAAAACCTGTCATGGGGTATGATAGATTGATTTGTTGAAAGTATAAACAGGATGTTCATAAAATCAGATGTGGAATCATCTGCGACTGAAAGATAAACTTTAGTCACTATCTTCCATCGTCAAGATAACCTCTTGTGGGTATTCATGTTGAAAAGGGAAACATTCTCAATTGAATATTGATAGAAAGATTTTTCTGTGAATTGAAAAATCCACGATTAAAATGAAGTTATTTTTTGTGAATGTCTAACAGAAAACAACTACTTCCCTGGCTAAAGCCACGCTGGACATTGAACTACATCTGATAGATATTCTGAAAAAGCCCTAACTCAAAAGAAAAAATCTGAAATTGAAAATTTGCATTTTCATTCAGATAGTTATTTGATTTTCTATTCCAGTCTTAATTAGGAACTCATAAAGATGAATGAGGCAAAGAAAAATATTTCCCAAAAGAGGTACTCACCAGAAATCATTCGTAACATTGACGCAGGAGAGACATCGCATTCACTAGGTCTTCAATACATTTTGTCGACGAAAATCTATTTCACGCTTCCACGATCATCAGGAAGACCGGAAGAAATGGGAAACACATTTTCAAGAAGCAATCTCACTTTGCAAAGATGGAAAAAGTTAGAATCATTTCTTTTGGAGAGACACTTTGAAATTCGTGTTTTCTGACATTAAAACCTGTCATGGAGTATGATAGATTGATTTGTTGAAAATATAAACAGGATGTTCATAAAATCAGATGTGGAATCATCTGCGACTGAAAGATGAACTTTAGTCACTATCTTCCATCGTCAAGATAACCTCTTGTGGGGTATTCATGTTGAAAAGGGAAACATTCTCAATTGAATATTGATAGAAAGATTTTTCTGTGAATTGAGAAATCCACGATTAAAATGAAGTTATTTTTTGTGAATGTCTAACAGAAAACAACTACTTCCCCGGCTAAAGCCACGCTGGACATTGAACTACATCTGAAAAGCCTAACTCAAAGAAAAATCTGAAATTGAAAATTTGCATTTTCATTCAGATAGTTATTTGATTTTCTATTCCAGTCTTAATTAGAACTCATAAAGATGAATGAGGCAAAGAAGAATGTTTTCCAAAAGCCGGGGAAGTAGTTGTTTTCTGTTAGACATTCACAAATACTTCATTTTAATCGTGGATTTCAATTCACAGAAAAATATTTCTATCAATATTCAATCAGAATGTTTCCTTTCAAACCATATCATTCTTATATTCTCATTATCATTTTGTACGATTTTGAACGGACCCTATATTTTGAGTTGAAAATAAACTTACTCAACTGACATTGGAAAAGCTATAGAGGGTGTACTCAATAACATGCTAATATTCAAGGAGATTATTCTTGGGTCGATTTTGAGAGAAAAACTTCTTATGCACATATGTCCTAAAGGTCTTATCTTTTGAACTACAGGGTGCTAAGTTTTAAGTAAACTTTTTTTAATGACCCTAATATTTTTGTGAGACGTAGTACGCATCTTCTATGCATAAAAAGGCATTTTCTGCTGTACAACATGATTTTTTATTCTTGCCAGTGGCGTTCGTACGGGTTTTGCACTGAATCATTTTGAAGAGAAAAGTGATACGCCACTGCTTCTTCATGAAGTAAAATTTTTGATACCCTCAATTCTTTCTGAGCAAATCTGATTTTCTAATTTCTTTCGTTTGACGTACGGTTTTCGCATAAAAAAATTAAATCAATTCATTTGCATTTCGCTAGTCCACCACGAGAAAAAAAAACAATTTATGTAACTTTAAACTAAAATTCATTTGGGCCCCGTATTTTCACCTCTTCACTTCAAACAATGAATAAATTAACCAATGGTTAGATTGTACTTTTGCATTATCAATAAACGTTAAATATAAGCATATTCTAACCATTGGTTAATTTATTCCCAGTATAACCGGAGGTGAAAATACCGGGCCTTAGGAGAATAATTTTTAAACGGTAAAATTATAAGATTGAAGTAATCTAAATACATTTTGGAATGCTAACACAAAATTACCCTGAACGCACAAATGAATAAATTAAATGAAATTTTTCTCATGGACTCACGTAGTCTTTGGAAAAAGCCGGGACTGTTTCTAATAGTTTCGCAGGACTAAGATGACCTCACAGGAAATAATCTAAACTATTGAGGTCCGGGGACCTAGGTCCTCCGCGACCTACAATTGTAATTTTGTTTTAAATATTTGCGCGGCAGAGCACTGACGTGCGCTGTCGCCCCGTCGTGCATAAACCACAGGCGATTTCTTACTAATATGGAAATATCTACCATCAAAGCTGGCAATTCTTCTTCGAGAAACTGCCAATAATTATGCCCATTCAACCCCGTATGAAGAAAATAGGGTCCAATTAAATAATGTGGATATGGTGGGGATATTATAAAAAGTCATGGAGAATTTTACAAACAAGAATATGTGAGATATTCAAATTGTTCCCAATTTTTCGTGTACTTAATCCGGGATCTTCCTTAATTGAATTCAAAACCGCTACCTGGTGTTCTCACAGTACGTTTTACTTCTTTTAGATGATTGTCTGGTTCAAAACATCCCTTTTCGCACAACCTTCTATGAATGTTTGAAAATGTTCGTGCATCCGGATTATCTGGAAAGCGGTCTGGCTTCCAGTGCGTTAACATTAGCAAGCCCATACATGTAATGCATAAAATCCACAACTAATGTGGAAAACTATCAAATCACTAATGGATACTAAATTGAAAGAATGTGATTGAAACAATATAAAATTTGAAAGAGATGACGAAATAATTAAATATAAGAACAAAAAGGAAATTGCTGAAAATTTTAATACATTTTCTGAAACCAGCCTAGAAAAAATTGTAGACTCGATTCAAACTCCTATAACCTGGCAGAGTGGAAACATTACTGAAACCACCTTTACTGTTTTCAAATAACTGCAATTGAAAGATCTAGCACAAATAATTAATAAATTAGAAAATAAGTCAAGTTATGAAATTCTAGATATAAAATTAATCAAAAAAACGTTTGGAATAATAGGACATGTTATGTTACATTTCATTAATATTTCGTTGGAAAAAGGTAAGTGCCCAGAACAGCTAAAAACCAGTACTATCATACCAGTACGTAAGATAAAAAACACTCAAAAAGCGAGTGAATTTCGACCAGTCAACACACTGCCAGGCATAGAGAAAGTTCTTGAAATGGCTGTATATAAACAACTCTTAGAATATGTGGAAACTAATAAGATAATCATGGATAATCAATCTGGGTTTCGACAGAATCACTCTTGTGAATCGGCTATACAGCTGACTATCACTAAGTGGACTCAATCTATTGACAATGGTGAATATGTCGTTACAGTTTTCTTAGACTTAAGAAGGGCATTTGAAACCATAGACCGCGAAATTTTGATAAAAAATTAGAAACCATAGGGATTAATGGAACTGTATTGCATTGGTTTAAAGATTACCTGAAAGGGAGGAAACAAATAACAAAAATAGATAATGCATTATCCAATCCCATTGATACTAAATACGGTGTACCACAGGGAAGCGTGCTGGGACCTCTGCTGTTCTTGATATATATAAATGATATGAGCACAATGATCAACTGTGATTTTATTAACCTATTTGCTGGTGACACGTTAATATCTATTTATGACAAGGATTTAAATATGGCAATAACAAAAATGAACGTATGTATGCAACAAGTCCTAGATTACTTAAATATAAATAAATTGAAATTAAATATATCAAAAACAAAAGTAATGATAGTAACAACAGCCCATAAATATAAACAGTTGAACCTGAATTTCGCTACCATAACCATAAACAAAGAAAAAATCGATTTCGTAAAAGAGTTCAAATACCTTGGATTTATGCTAGATAACACTCTTAACATGGATGCACACTTTAAGTATATGTCTAAGAAAATTGCAAAAAAACAAAATATTAGGATGTATACCTATATAAACAATAAACTCATTCATTCATTCATATCTGCAAAGTCGGAATTCGTAAAATAGACCATGTTTTTAAAAAATATTGTTAGTTTTGATTACTCAAATACGTGACAACTAGACTAGATAGCTAACTCCCAAAACTGTTTATGTTTACAAAACAAAATCTGCTTCTTACCTGCTAGATACGTTTTTAATCCTTGATAATACCCAATGTGATAACAACGTGCCATTGAATGAATTTTATTTTTTTATGCGAGAACCGTACGTCAAACGAAAAAAATATAAAAACCAGATTTTCTCAAAAAGAAATGAGGATTTCAAAAATAATGTTTACTTTGAGAAAAAGCATTGGCGTATCACTTTTATCTTTAGAATGATTCAGTGCAAATCCCGCACGAACGCCACTGGCAAGAACAAAAGTTATGTTATACAGCAGAAAATGTCTTTAGATGCATAGGAGATGCGTACTACGTTTCACAAAAATGTCTAGGGTCATACCAAAGTTATCATTAAAAAAAAATCTCTAAACTTTAGCACTCTGTAGTTTACGAGATATGTTCCTATGAAGTTTTTTTCTCAAAATAGGCCTAAGAATAACCTCCTCAAATATTAGCAGGTTATTAAGAAACACCCTGTATACGTTGGTCACCCCGAATCAATTGGGATTATTATTTCTTTATTCCTTCATTATTTTGTTGGACTTTGCATGATTATCCATAAAATGTAATCCAATGTTTGTCGAGGTATCAGCCAGGTTACTATTTGTTTTCTGGAGGATATTCGATTCACCACACCAGTTGAATAGGATAATAGCCTAATCGAATCTGGACATTATTCATCATCAGTTTGCTCTCTGTTGACTATCACATATTTCTAATTTAATAATATTTCATTGAATTTGCAGATAGAATCGTAGCATTGAGAAATTATTCTACGATTATATTTTTATTTTGAGAATATCAAATTACATTTACTGAACATCCTGTAAAATAAGTTGAGACGAATTACTATAGTTTGAGGAAATTTGTGTTTTTCTATAAGTATTCAGCAGTTAATAGAATTCACGTATTTTTTCCATAGTTTGGGGGAAGAATACCAGGCAATATCGGATAAGGCTTTAAGTATCCCGGAAACTACAGCCGAACTGATGGATTTGATAAAATTCGTGTATGAAGTAGAAACGAATACCTTGTTGTTGATGGAAGATCGCCTGAGAGATGTTATGGGCTATATACTATTTCTGGCTGACCACGCTTTATTCACACCGGTGGAGATGAAGCAGAACAACATCGCTTTCCAATGGTAATGCTTCCAATATTTCATTTTCACCTTGTATACAGGGTGTCCCAAAAGTCAACGTCTACCCAGCGCGGGCAGATTGGCCATGAGCCCGTGGCCAACCAGAATAACTAAATTTGACTTGAAGTATTTAGCTGTGGTCAGTGTTCCTGGTATCAACTGCAAATGGTGTATTTTGTGATTATTTTTCTCGTTGGACGTAATAAACTATGATGTAAAATGAAACCAATTATTTTTCAGTACGGTTACGGTTCCCTCTCATTTTTTTTGCACTCTTCAGTTCATTCCGATTTTTATCGCCAAAATTTGACCTAATTCTTTAATACCAACGTACTAGGTCTATTAAATCAGAATACCTTCATGAAGTTTAGTTTTTAAAATGATATGACACTTACTATTGATATTTCACTGCGAAATTTCGAAATCATCCCTTCATTGAGATTTCGCAGAAAATGTTTTTTTAAACTACTGAATTGACATATTTTTGAGACACTAGGCCGGGTCAGCCTTGTGTTTTCTTTCGGCGATGAAAATGTGAATGACCTGAGAAATGGAAAGAATTATTTTGAAAGAAAACCATATGCTAGAAGAATATTTGGTAACGTTTTATAGCATAGTTCTTCTATCATATTCGAAAAAAAAAGAAGAATCACAAAATACTACATTTGTAGCTGTTACACAAGAAACACTGACCTAAGTTGAGAGTTGTTACAATTAAAGGGTTTATGGGTGTTAAAATACTGAACTGATTATTATGAGGCGCCGTTTAGGTCAAAAGTGTCTTGGCAAATATATATAATTTTGATTCAATATATTTGTTAGTTGTAGCAATATTTATTATTTTACGTTTCCATATATTTATTTTCGACCAAACACAATATATTTACATCTATTTTATGTCACCAAGAGATGGCGTAATCGACGGTGTGTGGGAGTTTTTGGGGTCGGAGATCATGATTTCTTTTAGCTCAAAACTTATAGGAAAGAGACCTTGTAATTACGATGCTCTACTAAAAATGAACAGATTAAGGCGAACTAACTGAAAAGCAAAAAATAAAATAACCAATAAAAAACCTTTTTAAAAACGAGCTTTCATTCAAGCCGTGTACTAAAACGTATAATATAAGTCGCTGACAATGATTTAATTATATTTTGTCGAATTATTTGGTTTCAAAAAGCTTGTCGCGCGAATTGTAATAAAATTAATACTTCGACAAGTTGTTACTTACCAACCAATCATTGTTCAATGAAATTAATTGGTACCTACTTTTATGAGTATTTTGTAAAAATTAAATACTTTAAGTTCTTACTTACCAACCAATCACTGCCCAATCAAGTTAATTGATACCTACTTTATGACCACTTCGCACGACAAGCGTTTTGAAACCAAATATTCCAACAAAAAATAATTAAATCATTGTCAGTGATGACTTAAACTTATTTTATATGTTTTAGTACACGGCTTAAATGAAAGTTTGTTTTTAAAAAGGTTTTTTATTAGTTATTGTTCGTGTGATTGTCTAGGTAGTCAGCTCCACTTCAAGTGTAGCAGGATCTGGTAGAGGATATGCAATGCATCTGCTCTCAAAAGATAGCTTGTTGTTTTTCGGTACACAGCCTTATATAGATAGACCCCTGAAAGTATAGACCCCCAATTTTTCCATGTTGTGTATTTTTTTCTTCTTTAGGATACAAAGTTCTGTTCACCTGAAGAGAAAAAAAAGACAAAAAGGCAGAAGAATACATATATTGAAGCCAAGAGTTACAATCTCAACTTGTTTGAAAACAAATTCAACGATTCAGATCTTTAAATTATTCATAAGGCAATATCAAAAATTATAAAAGTTCAGCTTTTTATGGAATCGTCTCATGTTCCAGATTTAATGTGGTGCAATTGTGTAAGATGTTTATTAACTTATAAAACTTGGATAAAAAAAACAGGCGTCAGGAATATATCTGTATTGCCTAGTTTGGTGAATCGCCAAAATATATTGTCGATATGTTTCCATATATTTATTTTCGACCAAATAAGAAAAAACGTTTTTCTTACCTTTCACCTGCTACACGACAAATCTCCCGAAATACAACAAACTTGAAATACAGAATGAAAAAACAAAAAACGAAATTCTATCAAAAAACCATATCAAATATCTCGGTATCACGATTGACTCTCACTTGAGATGGAACCTCCATATAGACAATATTACAAAAACTCTGAGACCATTACTATATAAATTCAAACACATGAAAGTGATCTTGAATGTAAAAAATTTGAAAATAGTATATTATGCGTTCGTTGAGTCTCGAATACAGTATGCCATTCTAAGTTGGGAAGCAGGGCCGATCCTAGGGTATTGGCCGCCCGCATGCAAATACCAGATGTGCCGCCCCTCCAGAGATTTTTTTCTTATTTTGACTAATATTCAACGTTGACGTTATAAACTCTTAAACTCATCTACCTGTATAACGTCTATTTCACACACAACGATTTTGGACATACTGCGTATACCAACGAAAAGTATATAAATCAGTTGTTCTACAGCCTACAGACTGGGTACCTAATCATTATAATTACCTAATTATAAAATAACCTTTCTGGCTTTCTGAGAGGCAAATTTATCAATAATTTCCGTAAAATCTAATTTTCACAGATTTCGGATTCAATGAGATGATGGCCAAATCTGAAAGCCTTTCTTGTGTCATATTATTTCTCAAGTCATTTTAATAATTTTTATTTGCTGAAACTTCTTCCTCCTGAAGCCACAAAACAGGTAAGGTTAAAAAATCTTATTGTTAGAGCAAAATACCGTCTAAATCTTTCACAATTCTTCTTTCACGATACTTCCTTCTAGATCATTTTTGACTATGTTTCTAATACCTCAATTGGCTGTTTCTTACCTGGAAAAATATCTTTGAATGAAGTTATTTCATTGAACAGTTGTATACCGTCTATATCTTTCACGATACTTCCTTCTTCCTGTACCTGTAACTTAATATCTAAGTCCATGCAGGCTTTCATGAGATCATCACTAGAAATGTTGTGAAACTCATACAGAAAGCAGAATATTGAAAAGCACTCAGATAATAATGTAAATCTTTCATTTACCGAAGAGATCGCGTGATCAAAGAAAGAAGTCTTGAATTGCTGGAAGGGATTCAAAAGGGGTTCATCACTGCCCTCGTAATCAAATAAACGGACCTTTTTCCTGAGCCTCGAACTTGGAAATTCGGGATCAATACCTAAATCTCTAGCAAGTGTTTGGGCTGATTTGACAAATATTTTGAAATTATCGTCTGATCTTTGTGAAACAAAATATTTGTTTAAATTATCTAAGCCTTCAATGCATTGCGCGATGTTTAATTTAGGATTTTGAAGCATTTTACTCAGAACATTAATTCTTGATAATAAATCATGCCAAATCAAAATTGAACACAAAAATTTGAATGATTCAAGATTTTTAATTATTGATTTTGCACCATTTTTTGTTTTCGCGTCTCTGGTGGAATCTTCAATTAAGGCATTTAATGCGGTAATAATAATGTTTTTGAGGTCTTGCTTCAGAGGTCTAATAGCATTGATACGACTTTCCCACCTTGTTTCACTTAATGATTTCAAAGTTAGACTTTTCACGTATTTTTTTAGTAAATCCCATCGATATGGGGATGCAGAAAAAAAATTATATACCTCTTGTACCATATCAAAAAATCCAGAAATTTCACCACTGGAGCTGGCAGCGTCATTAACGACGAGGTTTAAGGTATGAGCCGCACACGGCACGTATAATGCTCTAGGATTGATATCGAGAATCCGTTTCTGAAGCCTTATATTTTTCCCTTTCATGTTCGATCCATTGTCGTAGCCCTGACCACGTATATCTTTAACTTCGAGCTGCAGACTAGGTAATAGCTTCTCTAATAGAAAATTGCACAGACTTTCTCCAGTGGTATTAGTTACTGAAAAAAATCCTAGAAAAAATTCTAAAATATCTACTTTACTTTTACCATCAGTAGTGTTCACACATCTAATTACAAACGTTATTTGTTCTGTATGACTAATATCGGGCGTAGAGTCGAGAATTATAGTGTAATATTTGGCTTTTTTGACAATGCGTGTTATCTCATTACGAATAGATTCGGCTAAAATATGAATTACTTCATTTTGAAAATGCTGCCCTAAGTAGTGTGGAATACGTGTTTTTTTATCTTTGTATTTACTGATATTATTAAGGTGTTCTGAAATAACTGGATCAAATTTGGCCAACATCTCTACTGCCTTTAAAAAATTACCATTATCTCTATGATACAACTCCGTACTAGTTCCTCTGAATGCTAAATTTTGACTGGCTAAAAATTGTACTACAGCAATCATTCTTTCAATGATATCGCGCCATCGCTTTTTCTCTCTATTGTAAACATTTTGTTGTTCCGCGTCAATAGTACAATTTTTTTCCATCCTCGTCTTCATTTCGCACCACGATCTTATGGAGTTAACGTGTTTTAGAGTATTTTCATGCTTATTGAGGTAATCCGAACAATGACGCCAATCAGAAAAGCCAGTACTTACAAGTTGTGTTGAACTATCTCTACCAAACAATTTACATGCAAAACAAAAAATACAATTTAGTTTTATGGAATAGCAGAGCCACGCGCGATTTATTTTCTCCCCGTTCACTAAAGTTTTGTTATAATATGAACAGCTGAATTTTCTGCCACTCTCATCAATCGGAAATTTGAAATCTGTAACTTGTTTGGGACCGTGTTCTACCAATAAATCAATATATTTTTTTGTCAAAATGTTAGGCCAAGTACCTGGATCATCTAGTGCTACTTGAGCAGAGCCCTCTTCCTCTTTGCTCTCATCTTCACATTCGGCTTCACTGGGAATGGAACTGCTTGATGATGATCTTGCAGCTTTATCACCTTCATCGGGTGTGAAATCTATTGATTTATTGTTTGTTTCACTAGTACTGGTGGATGTTGATGGTTGAGAATAATCAAACTCCGCGATTTGATTCAAACCTTTTTGTTCGGGCTCACTTTTATCCGGTTTTCCAAAATACTTTTTTAATGCTCCCGCTTGTTTTGAGATTTCTTCTATTCTTCTATCCTTCTCTTTTCTATAGAAGGCACCTGACTCTCTTTTATTTTTTCTGTTTTTGGACGAGGACGACATCTAAAGGTAAAAGGTAAGAAGAACGATAAGTATATCATGGCTCACAGATGCAGATAAAATGAATGGGAATTCTTCAGAAATTTTGAAATTCATCGAAATGACCTCTAAAAAGTACCTACCATTGTTAATACTTTTTTTTACTTAAAGTGTAAAAATATGGGTTATTCATAAGAAATCCCCATTCCTGTTGAAAAAGTTGGAGCAAATTATTCAAAATAAATAATGATTCGTAGCGCTCTTTCAAAATCTGGGTAAAAATTAAAATTTTCATAAACTCCCCCGGTAGGTAACCTATAATTTTGTAAAAAATTATATTTTGTGCTAACAAATTTTGAAAGAATTGAAAATAAATTTTGAATTTTCAAACATTCTGTACTTATTTTCAAAACGAATCATCGCGACAAAATTAGTTTTAAAATATGCCCACTTTTTTTATCTAATTAGAAAACACCCTGTACAACATTTCATTCGTTCATAAATCTAGTTAAGAGCTTTGGTACTTACCACAGTTCTGATTTAAATATTTAAACGATACTCAACAGCAACACCTTGTCACTAATTTCCAATATTAACTTACACTTGCACTTGATTGTGTTTATGACCAGTCTTATTGTATGTTGATTCAAAATTGAATGATCATTTTGAAATGAAAATGGTTTATATATAGCGGTGAAGTAGCAAAAAAAATTCCGATGCCGCATCCCTTTAACTTTGTCGAAACAATCCATTTCTTATCTATAAAGAAAACCGCTGAAATAAAGTTTCTTTTGACCATTGACCTGCGAGCCGCGTGCCGACTGTGATATATATAGTCTAGTATAGTATACTAATGGACAATAGACCAACACACAACACAACTGAGCACTAACGTTTCATTTTTCTTCTTTCAAAAAATAGCTGATTGTTATAACTGAATGCGGCCTGCGGCCGCCTCGCGGCCGCCCCTTAGTTTGGCCGCCCGCTGCGGTGCACGCGCTGCACACCTGCTAGGATCGGCCCTGTCTACCAACGTACATGAAAAAACTAGAGATTCTACAAAAAAAAATTATAAAAATTATATATTAAAAAAAAATACCTATTCTACAAATGATCTATTTAATGAAATTAAAATATTTGATCCTAGACAATTATACATATTCAATACAATTATATACTTATATAAAAGAAACACTTGATTAAAAAAATAGAGCACAGATATGAAACACGAACTAAACAAAATATTCATATAAACAGAATGAACAAATCAATTGGCCAGCGCTCGCTAATATACCAATCAAAAAAAATATATAATACACTCCCAGAAAAGTTCAAAAATTACTTAGAAGAAATACACTCTCTACGACTCATTAAATGCAAATTCAAAGATTATATTGAGTCAGTTGACAGACACACCCTCCACACAATGATAAAATGTAAATAAACTCCACACCGAATTATAATTTTTTTTTCATATTTTTTCTCTTCTTTCAAAAATATATGTGTCCTACTCCATATCATATAATCTAGTTAAATAAAAACAATACTAACATAACCACATTGCACTTGTACCACATCATTAAAAACATAATCAATCCATGCACAACCTCACGGTTAAAATGGAACTCTTCGTTTATTTACCACCAATACCTGTATATGAAATGACAATGTAAGCAAAAATGTATATTGGAGTGAATAAATATTATTATTATTATTATTTATTTTCGACCAACTACAATATATTTAGATTTCAAGCGTACTAATATATAAAAATGTGAATTCCGATATATTTATAAATTCGATCTATTTTATGTCACCAAGAGATGGCGAAACCGACGCCATTTTGTACACAATCGAGCATATGGCAACTGGGCAAATTCATTGGCAAATTATTTGGCTAATAGATGGCGGCCGAATGCAGAATGGTTATGCACTCGCCAGAATGCATTCTCAGAATTTTCAATAATAGTTTCTTTGATCAATCACTGGAGGTCAAATACCTTAAAACTAAAAAAGTTGGGTACTTTTAGTGACACCAAATGCTATAGATATAACTGACCTAACCTTACTTTTCAGAATGATAGGTATTTGTTTGCTTTGGAGAGAACAGTTGTTTTGTTTTTAATTCTTATAGAATTGTTTATTACATACTTTATGAATGCAGCTGGAGTCGTCGAAATGAGATTATTTAGGTAGGCAGAACGTGGAAAAACTTCTTGTGTATTCATTTTCTTGGGTGATTTTTTGAATTTAGAATATTTGAAAATTTTCTAAATATCATAATTGTATGCAATATGCTCTCAGGTAGTTTTGACCATAGTTTTTACAGAAGTATAACTTCAAGGTATCTTGTTTGGGCATAAAGAAATATTTTTTTCTAGTACATATACATATACATATAAATATTAGGCAGTTACCTGTATCACAGGCTATTTAATATTTTTTTATAGACATCACCTGAAGATGGCAGATGTGAATTTGTCCAAACGTCGTGAAATCGGACCTTTTGAGGACCAAGAACTCAGAACGCGGACAGAAACCCGAGAAACTATCTCAACTTATATATATCAACTTATATATATATATATATATATATATATATATATATATATATATATATATAAATATATATATATATATATATATTTGCCACGACACTTTTGACCTAAACAGCGTCTCATAGATTATTGTCAGTTTATTTATACTTCGAAACACAAAACAAAATGCACTCTGAAAATCAAATAAAACAATAGAAATTCACTACTAAAATACCGTAACTGAATCATTTTGTTTCTCCACCATCAATGAATGAACTGACTGATTCGGGAACAACTGTTCCCGTCAGTGATGCAACCGCGCGATAAATATGCAGATTGGCGTAGTGAATTTATTTTCATAACTTCGGCACTATTCCTATTTGTTCGTTCCGATCAAAAGTCATCGTTTCACCATTATAGGGCTTCAGCCTTTCCATATAAACAACTTTCATCTTGTAGGGCTGCGCTGGATTCTGTAAACCACGACATATCCTTTACCTCGTACGGTCTTTCCCAAAACGGTGTTAGTTTGGGAGATACACCCTCTCTTCCTACGTAGATTGTACAACCAAACCTGGTTACTTTCTTTGAATCCTTTCAAATTAGTTGAGACCCTATATTTATTAACTACCAATATTGGCGACACTCCATTACTCCCTTTCAAACGGTCGCTCAAACACCAATGCGTATGACATAAATATATAAAGTTAGAATATTTATTTGATGTTTTGACAGCGAAGTTTTGTAGATTTATACTGTATCAAAGGCAAACCCACTAATCAATCAATTTTATTGGAAATTGATACATTTGCACTAACAATTGAAAGACGGTGAAATTTATACCACTTTTTAGTTTGTTTCAATTCTAGGAAACTAATTTTGTTGTTTAGTGAGATTTTGATTAAACCATAACTTTGAATCTATCCTGGAAAAGTATTACCACATTTTTATGACAAACGCGTATTTCAGTAATTATTTCCATAAATCGTAAAAACCACTGGAAGTGATATATCTAGACATATCAACCGGCCTGTACTAAGCGACCCAATAGTGCTATATTCAACTAACCCAATGACGAAGGATATTTAATAATATTTGAATTTTATGACAATTTTTTATGATTTCCTAATAACAATTTATTCTGGGACAATACAGTATTTATTGCCTTAAATTTCGAAACCATCGTGTGAGTAAACTTGTTAACTTAATCATCCTAAGGTATCTGCATATGCCGAAAGTCATGGAACAACATAGACAAATGGTCGATTTGAAGATAGAGGAGTTCCAAGTTCAACTTACAGTGAAGATTCAGAAATTCAAGGAAGATTTGGAGTTGTATGCTAAAATGGTAGATGATCTACAGTATAATGGAAATATTGATGATTTGCCAAGATATCACAAGAAGGCCACGAAGCTCGATGAAAGGTATTCCGTTTGCTTTTTTCAATATTATGACAATTTTTCAAATTGCTTCACGCCAAAAAATATACTAGGCAATCATTTCTGTTCTACTCATGAAAAAAAAAAAATAATGGTGTTGTTTGATTTGATACTAAAACGAAAATCAACTTTATTTATCTCTCTGGCAAAGTACCTATTTTCCGTCCGGACTCTCTGAAGGTAAGTGGATTGGTGTTGATCCCCTCTTGAAAAAGTACTCTCTTTCTTTTCTTCAGCCATACCGAGGAGAAAAATCTTCACCTGGGAGATATTTCAGGTCCAAATGCTTGATCGATTCTGGGATCGCTTATAGAGGAAAAAGGTCGTATCTAGGGAGATGGAAATCGTTTCCAAGACTTTGAAATTCCCTGAATGGAACTTGCCAATTTCTCCTTTGAAACTCATTTTAGACTCTCAAGCTTGTTACGATGGATAAAAGGGGTATCAATTTGATAAGAAAAGTGTATAATATCATTTGAGATATTGAATGTGTGGAAAAATATTATTGGAAGATTACAGGGTATCTTGGAAATTGAAGAGTAGTTTCTACATGCTATAATGTTCCTAGATTTGCTTTTTCTAACTCCAAAGTTGATATTATTTGCATCAGCTTGATCAACCCAGTGTATTCTTCCGTTTGGGATTCTACGTCCTTTCTGCTAGGTTCTTGTTATCGGAAACCTTTTCTTGAAAGAGCAGAGGATTATTTTAACTTCCTGCTTGGTATGCTCTTCTTCTCAATCAATGCTCCGATGTTTATCATAGTTGACTATTTGATCTCCTTCCCGCAGAAGACTTTATGAAACAAGTGACTTCATAAAACTAGTTAGATTATAGAAAAAACACTCCCCCTACCCACCAAGATCAAGGAATTCATGTAATCTAACAAACCGTCCCAACTTCAAAAACACTATAGGCCAGAATGAAGCTCAATTTATCAAGTAATGATCGTGGAGGATCCATTTGACGTATATGCATGTATATCACTCACTTCTGAAAAATGAATTTGGCATTCTTATTATATGTTGCCTAACAAAATGAACAGAAAAAATAATTATTTAATATCTTATTTGGAAATTTTATGAGGCAATTGAGTATATGTGTGTATGTTCGGATCAGTTTTCGCAGTCCGGCTTATTTTGAATTCTCAAAGTTCAGGTTAAACAACCCCCTGAAATTTGTGGACCTTACCTAAGTGACTACCCCTGAGTAGTATGCAGAATTATATTTCCTAAGTGGTTACACCAGAGGGGTATGCAGATTGAGGCATCAGCGAAAACATCACTATTTCCTTAATAATAACCACCAATTTTTCCTCTTCTTGAAAATGTCCTGAAAAGTCAAAATTCTGGAATTTCCAGACGCGGTTCAACCCGATTTGTGAGTATTTACATACCCTCACTTATACCCGTTTTTTAGGCATCTTAGGACTCAATAGTTCTAAGATGCCTAAAAACCCCGGTGTATTCACTGATTTGATTTTGTTTAGAATTTTTGGGGGACAACAAATGAATGGCGTTGAATTCTGCTTAAGACTCCATTTGTAGATGGCGCGGTCCGCCTTAACCGCGCTAAATGTCAAACTTCAAACCTATGAAATTTTATTTTTCTGTCAACATTACTGCATATTTTTATGCAAAAAATGTGAATTGATCGTTTACAAAGATTATAGTTCTACGAACAAGATCCCGCTCAGAACAGTTGGCCCGAAAATGAGATGAAATCCTTGAAATTTACTACAATGTTTACATCTGTCTGTCAAAAATCAGATTTTCCTTGAAGTCTACCTGGCGATTTTTCCAAAGTGATTTCTTCTGAAATGACCTCTTCCGGGTCATGGAAACTTCCACGAAGGATGAAAAAAAGGTGGGAGAGTGGACTGATGTCTCTAGACGATGAATTAGCTTGAAAATTGAGGGGATTGGAAAATTTCCCCGATGACATTGTTCCATTAAACTTTCCGATTCAAACTATCACCAAGCCATTCAGTGCCCATCTCTGCCGGACTATTACATCTCTAACAACCTTCTGACCTGAACAAAATCAGAGAGTTCATTGTAGATATCATAAAATATGTTGATGAAGTTGAGAACTCGATGAATCCTGGTCTGCGACAGTCTAGGCTATTTCCAGCTATCTTAGAATGACTTCTCCGGAAAAGTTGATCCCTACTAGCAAAGGTGAGGGGAGAAAACAATAATCTGAATGAGCTTTTCTTTTATTTTTCAGTAAGTAACACCCCACATGAGATAATCGGAGGAGAGCGATCTAAACCAAGCAGTTGTTCGGAAGAACAAATCCCTCTCGCAAGATCGATAAGGCTAATGACTATTGTTAGGATAATTATCACTTTTCAATAAACACATGAATTGCACAAGTAAGCGGGGACTTTTCATTCTATAAAGATATCTTGATTTTGGCTAGTGAATTCCGAACCGTCACAGAAGATCCCATGGCTCTTTGGAAGAAGATATCCACTACATTTATAATTTTCCAATAGTTTTGGTCAGAAGATTGCCATCTCATCATGTTTGTACAAAAAATACTAAAGTTATAATAAGAATATTTGACTTGCTAGTTACTAGATACATTACAAGCACAAGTTGAAAAAAATTATTACAATGGGCAAAGGTAGTTCAGAGAAATTACAAATTAATTTATACATATACGAGTCATTTTACTATGAAGGTAATTTGAGTTCTTGCGATAAGAAATTGTGAACACCTCTTAATGTGCCCAAAAGCTGAGAGGTTCTTCCACTCAGATAGGACTCCAACCAATTGAAGCTGCGTCGTCTGAAGCTGTAGAGATGAAGCTTACGGAACAGTCAACAGCTTTAGATATGTCGCAAAACACTGCAGCGCTCTCTTCCTTCAGACTAGAATATAGATTTTTCAGAAGGCGGAAGATTGTATCTCCCGTACTTTTATTGGTTTCGAAGCTAAATTAAGTAATTGTATGTAATTCACAGCACTTCATAAAAACATTATCCGCTCCCATAATAAGATTTTTATCAGGAACAAACGTCCTTTGTAATTGTGGATCCATCATGTATGTGGAATCTCTCAAATACTCCATGTTGAAATTACTAGCACATACATATTTATCTATTCCAATATAATTACTAATTAATTTTTTTTTACCGTGTATTGTATATTCATAATTAACAATCAACTTATATTCCAAAATAAATGTGGACAATAATGATAAACAATGGAATACACATATTCATTGGCAATGAGGTAACACAACGAATGAATAAATTTTTTGAGTGATTATGACAATATTTAATTGGATTTGTTACTCAATGATGAATTCTATGTCAATAATTTAAATCAAGTTTTTCTGATCATTTTCTGTTTCCAGTATAAAGGAAAAAGAATTGGCTACCCTCAAAAATAAGAAGTGCCACATAAGACAAGAACAAAAAAGTAATTTTTTCACCTGATAATACTGTAAATTGAACAGAGGAGGATTATCCAACACTTCAAATAATCTTACGGGAAATTTTGGTATTCCTTTTATTCATCAATCTGTCCAAATTTATTTTGAAAAAGAAGTAGGTATTTAAAAAAGTTTCTGTCATTAGCTGAAAATTATACAAAATATGTAAGTTCTTTCCTGAGACACGTCTGAATATCTTAAGCAAAGCGGGATTGTCCAGATTAATTGTTGATACGGCATACAGCTCCGTCGAGTTGAGTCTTGCCGCTGGGTGTTACCTACGTATTTCGCCCAATGAACACGAATTCGAAGTTAGAACGCATCGTTCTCAAATACTTTCGGAGGTTCAAAGATCAAGAAAAGCCCCTTTTACGCCTTTTTCAGCAATAAGAAACGTTCAAAACGCATCTTAATTATAATTTATGAAATTTGTTAGGCCTTTTCCACTCACTATCCACATACATTTTGAACAAGCACCGACTTTGAATTTTTCTTCATGCGACAGAAATACATAAGTACCAACTCGGTGGAGCCGTATCAACAGAAATTTAACCATACAAAATTGGCACGCACTACAATTGGTCATAATTATAATTATTTCGGAACACTTCTCGAAAATTCTATATAACACTAACATAAGTACATGGAATAGTTTGTTCTGAAAATGTTACATCGATCGATCAACCTCAAAATATTGACATAACCTTGAAGGCGACGAAAGCACAATCACAGAATGGATCAGAGACACAAATCACAAAAACACCATGTGTGGTCTGTAATTGCAGTTCACTTAATTATGACAAGAAACGACGTCGGCGCCATCTGGAACTCTAGATAACTCCCTTTATCAAGTGGGCTAGTGTCCCCCAGTTTGTCCCAATATTGTACAGGTATAGTGAATACACCATGGTTTTAAGACATCTTATTGGGTCCCAGCAACACTTCCACTATTGGGGTACACCTCAGGATGGAGACCAACTTTTTTACATTACATAAAACTATTCCTTTACGTATCGTTGTTCCAGGGGCGTTTTCATAATGATCCGAGAAAGATGTGTATGGACCCTACTATTTGAACCCTGTATCTCGAGTTCCCTTGAGATTGTTGCCATCGATATTTTTGTTCAGCTCTATGTAGAACAACAACATACCAAAAATTAATTGCCTTATTGACTTCGGGGTATTTTTTTCTGGATGTGATAACTTTTCATATTATGCAAAAGTATAAAAGAGCAAAGGAATGAGTTTGCTCCGATAAGTGTGGGTAGAATTTTTTCATGAAAGAAGAAATATCGTATTATATTCTATCGACTACTAACAATAATGGCATTCATCCATTGTTGAAGCTAGCCGCTAGAACTCCATACAGTCGACTGATGTGAAATCAAAACGGTGAAATTTGCCTATCGATCTTCTAGACTCTTTCATTTATAACACATTCAGATCTGAAGACTTATGCTTTATATTTGATTAAATGCGTTTTTTAACGATCGATCATGTCTTATGCATTTTTTATCCAAACTCTGTATCACTCTAATGTGCCTATCATATTGTTGATTTTTCACAGATTCCATAACTTTTTTCAGGCTCATTCAAGCCATGGAACGCATAGATCAATTCAACGAAGAGGAACAATCTTTCGGTTTCGAGTTGTCACAATATCCCCAAAGAAAAATTATCCATGATAAGTTGATTCCCTACAAGAAACTCTACGATAATGCGACAGATTTTTTGAGTAAATACGATATTTGGATGAAGTCCCAAGTGGGTACGCATGATCCAGAACAAATAGAAGCCGATGTCGGAACTAATTACAGGAATATTTACAAGCTGGAAAAAGTATTTTCCGAAAAACCGGCCGTACTCAATTTGGCTACGACTGTAAGTATTCGTATCATATATACCGTTGTAACAGATCTCACTATTTTGTGCGACTGGTTCAACAAATATTATGAGAACGCAAAGGGTTAATCATGCTAGTTATATCACAAAACCTCCAACTCATTCATCCGGGGACATTTATTATAATGACAACCAACGAATGAATATGTAGTACAGAAAACCATAAAGGAAAAATATACATATTAAACAACAAGAAAGTGGAACACCATACACTAGGGAGAGTATGGGAGAATAATATAAATGATAGAATCAGATTAAATAATGTTTGTTAATGAAGAAGGTGTTTCTTTAAATGAATTTTGAATCGTAATTTGCCATATGTTATTAAAAATAACATGGCGTTATCATCAGCCAAACGAAAAAGAAATATTCTGTGTATATATTCGGGAACTGTATCCCTGCTAGGTTGTAATTCAGAAATATTATCATGATAGTATTCACCCTCGAGACTAAAAGAGATGCACTAGTCCATTGGTGAGAATATACAATCTTTTCTATAATTTATGCAATGCAAAGGTCCGAGAACAAATCGAAGAGTTCAAGGAACACATGCCGATCATCCAGACGTTGGGTAATCCCGGAATGAAAGACCGCCATTGGGAGAAGGTATCGGAGATTGTTGGTTTCCCGATCAAAGTGGACGCCGAGTTGACCTTGGAAAAGATCATCGACTATGGTTTGGACGATTATATCGACAAGTTCGAAGCCATCTCCGAGGCTGCCACCAAAGAGAATAATCTCGAGAAGGCCCTCAACAAAATGATGAGCGAATGGCAGGATATGGAATTCTCCATCTTGGTGTACAGAGATACGGGAACGTATATTTTGTCCGCCGTCGACGACATCCAGGTGCTGCTGGACGACCATATCGTGAAGACGCAAACGATGAAGAATTCTCCGTATATCAAGCCTTTCGGAAAGCAAATTTTGTGAGTTATTCCGACATTTTGATCAATTTATTTCAAAAAGATGGTGTACCTACAATTAACTTAGACTAGATGAGTATTGAACAAGGATAACAATTACCGTCAACGTTAGTACTTCTAAATTTGCAAACAGATTTTATTAATGAAAAACTGCGTAGCTTATTATCTGAATTCAAGTTCCTCAATTTCTGACAATCTCTCATGTAGATACATAGCTGAATTATGGTATATCTTGGAGGGATGAAGGTCTTAATCATGATTGTTTGAATTATAATATACAATATTGAAAGAAACGAAAAAGGTGGACATCACGCAACTGACTATTCTGATATAACATATTGATTTATATTTTTAGAATAAACCATTTATAATAAGTACCCTTATCATAATTAAACATTGAAAATTCGAGTGAACAAAACATTATACATTCATTTTTTTCATATGTATGATGTGATACCCAATCACATAAAAACTTTGAAGTCGATTTATTATGAAAAACTAAATAAACTGGATATTTAAGACTCCCGGAATCGTTTTCATGAATTATCAAAAATATAATCGAAAATTAGTAATTAAATAATATACAATAATATACGTTATTTGTGGGGTTGCAATATAGTTTATTTTCATAGAACATATGATAACATGTATTATCTCATTATTTGTAATTGTTTTTTTTTATTTATTGCAATACATCTTCCAAACAGAACAAGTTCTGGTATAAGGAAGTTAATTGATTGATTACAATTATAAATTTCAGTCATTTTAGAATTAACTGGTAATAATACCTATTCAAATCTTAACTAAATGTACATATATATATATATATATATATATATATATATATAATACAAATACAAATATTTGTAATTAAATATATACACACAGACACATATACACATTCATATCTTTAAATAAAAATTCAAATAAACATAAATATACATATACATTTTGTATACATACATGTATTGATGAACATCCTTATAACAGCATACTTTGTTTAAGTTATTAATATCAACAATTTGGCTTTCGTTTGGTTCTGATGCAGTCATCATATAAAAACTATTAAGGGTAAGGTCAAAAAACGTGCGCAAAAACAATTGTTAAATTTAAGGCTAAGTTTAACTTCACATTGGTTCAATATATACTTCAACAATTCACTCATCTTATTACTTACTATCGATTACAGCAATGAAATTTGTTTCTGATACCAAGGATATTTACAAAATACACCAAAAATTTAAAAACAAAAATAATGGTTTAATTCAAAAAATGTCGGTAATATTTTTACGTCAACTTGGGAAAAAAACAAACGCCTCTTGAATTAATGTCCTTTAATAATTTTGAATTGAGGAAAAAAAAATACGCTTGTTTGCATCAAGAACTCATCTTATACATCAAATTTCAATGGGTCCAAAGTAATTCAAGTATTGTTTTGTTTTTGGCTTCCCTATAACGTATTTTTTCCAATGGGATTTAGGGACTGGGAGCAGAAACTGCAGTTGCTCCAAGAAATACTTGACGAGTGGTTGAAAGTTCAGTCAACTTGGATGTACTTGGAGCCAATTTTCTCATCTCCAGATATACAGCAGCAAATGCCTGAAGAAGGCAGAAGATTCAGCGCAGTCGATAAGGTGAAGTAATACTTGAATTGTTCTTCAGATACGGAAGTTTATGAATTAATTATTTCAGATTTGGAGAGATCTGATGAAAACCGTGTTTGCAGACTCCAAAGTATTGTCTGTTGTTGAAATCGACAAGATGGCAGAAAGGCTGAAGAAATGTAACAATTTGTTAGAACTTATCCAGAAAGGTCTGAATGATTACCTGGAGAAGAAGAGGCTGTTCTTCCCGAGATTCTTCTTCCTATCCAATGATGAGTTGCTGGAAATTCTGTCTGAGACCAAAGATCCCACAAGGTAATCGATTGGGAATACTAATTTCTATAAACGGAATCTAGAGTACTTACTATACTCACAGACCAATACCACGCAGCTGTTTCATCAGCGGTATTGACTCTCTAAACAGAATAAGATTACCTTCGATTTTTTCTTGTGTGTGGAAATCATAGAATACATTGCCTTTGAGTTCACTGAGAGGTGGCATTTTCCTCTCATGGATTGATATTCGACTAACCACACCTAATGTATAGGTTAATAGCAGTGAAGAGTCCTAATTGAAACAAAACATATTTATTTATATTTCGAAAATATAATTTCCAAAGAGTACAAGTTCTTGTATAAGTAAAAAAATACATTCATAAATAATAAAATTTGAACATTCTGAAACTTATTTAAAATAACTGATAAACTATACTGTTAACTTTTGAACGGTTCGACATAGAACAATGGGACACAAACGGTTTTGAATGATATCTTCGATACTACTTTTGAAATGAAAGACATTGTGATTGGTCGATAGATGGCACTTAAAAAAAATTGTGTCAATTAACGAATTATCCTCCTAATGCTTCTTGACAGTAAAATATGCGATTCGAAAATTCTTCACGAATATTATTTAACATATCTGCAGGCAGGTATACCAGCAGTACACACCCGTGTTATTCGTTGTTACAGTTTCTCCAAAGAGTCGGATTGTAACTCTTAAACTTTCGATTAGACGGAACCCCCCTCAAGGGCCTCCAGGGATACATGGCAGATCTCAAAAAAGGTGATAGATGTGGAAAAAACGAAATGGGCAATCTACTCGTTCCAACAAGCGCGTATCTAAGGGTGGAGGGGTAATGGGGATAATTATAGTATCATTTGAACACTTGAAGTAATATAATTTCATTAGATTTTGATAATGTGAGGCTATTGTTAATTTAGAAGTTTTTTTGGAACCGCCGATTTTATTAAAAACCGAATTGTTCACAGAACGACTTTATGATTTTTTTGCTTCCTGGAGCACATTTTACATGTTTACTCGATAATATCACGCTATAAAATTGTTTAAAAGTTGATTATTATGATAATTATAAATTTCTAATAGAGAAATCGAGTAAATATTGTCATTTAAAAAAAATTATTTCACATTATTTTCAGTTTTATGTTTGACAAAGGCATTTTACAACGTTTATAAAAAATTTATAAGTTTAATATTTTTCAAAAATTGTTTTTTTGCATTAGGTTGTTATAATAATTATAAAAAATATAATGTCAATCAAAGTTTGTTTATAGCTAATTGTTATAGCTATTAATATAACGAGATTATTATGCGATTTATAATAGTCGAGGACATTGCTAGGTGACGAGGCGACAGCCGAGTCACCCGCAATGTCCGAGACGGTGTTAAATCGCTAATAATCGAGTTACATTCAAAGCTTTATCGTATCATTGACAACGGCGATGCGAAAATAAAAGCAACAAGGTGTTATGTCATTTCATTTTGGCATTTCAAAAAGTCATCATTAAAACCATGCAAGATTTTGATATTCCTGACACTATAAGGTTGAACTTGCTTCCGGACAAATCTAAAATCCATTATGAAAAAGAATATCGGCAGTTTTGTAACTCTCTGATGATCGTGGACGCCAAAGGCAAAGGTGTATCCATCAAATTTGAAAACTGTCAAAATATTGTTTTACATGTTCATGAAAACTAGTTCTAATATTATTTGGTATCTAACGTATTATGCTTTCGTAACTAACGTATTAAATTATGGTAACTAATGTATTATGAGTAACTAAGGTTTTATGTAGATATATATGTAGGTTTTGGTACGTTTATGATGTTAATAATTATTAATAAATATTTCATATAAAAATGTCTTAATCTTCAATGATACGATGAAGTAAATAAACAATTACATTATTAATAGAAACAATCTTATTAGGTAGATAATAAACAATTATTAATTATGAAGAAAAAAAAATTAACATAGTATTTAAATAATAAAAAGAATATACAATTAAAAAAATTATTAATAAACAAACACTTTTTGAGAAATATTTAACTTATCCATTTGGTTATAAATATTTTATAAACAAACATAATTTTTATAACGTGTTAAAATGCCTTTGTCAGTCATAAAACTGATAATAATGTGAAATATCAATGGAAAAATGGTGACAATATTTACTCAATTTCTCCTATTTTGTTAACTTTAGAAATTTATAAATAACAAAATAATCAATTTTTAAACAATTTTTTAGCGTGATATTATTGAGTACACATGTAAAATGTGCTCCAGGAAGCAAACAAAAAATTATGGATTCATTCTGTGAACAACTATTCGGGCTTAAATAAAATCGGCGGCTCCAAAAAAATTTCTTGATTTACAATAGCCTCACATTATTAAAATTCAATGAAAACATTACGTTTCAACGAAATTACATTCTTTCAAGTGTTCAGCTGATACTATGATTTTTTGAATTTTCAAATTCTTTTTCTTTTCTAATCTTGTGACGCTAACATATTTCCCTTGATAAAAAAGTGTCTTTATATTTCGAATACATTGCTAGTGTGGCATCCACTGAACAAAGTTTTTTTTCGTTGAAGCGATTGGAAACTTGGCTGCGATCAACGATGCAATAGCAGCGGTGTTGGATTAGGTCTACTTCATGTTCATAGAGATGTGCAAATAGATGTTTTAAAAGTTATTGAAAGGTTTGCAAATAAGAAACACAGGACACTGGATTTCATTTTTATTTTAACGGAAGGAATCTCTATTTTTCTACCTACTTATGAGTATATATATTTATTTGTTTATTTTATTAAATTTTGTACTGCGTTCTAACCGTATAAATCGCCGGGACCGAACGGCATTCATCCTATTAGGCTGCAGGAAGGAATTGACCTACTGGCACACAAAATATGCATGGTATTGAGGGCCAGTCTTGCACTGGGATACATACCAAAAGCATGGAGAGCAATTACAGTAGTCCTCATTCCGAAACCTGGAAGAACTGGACAGGATGTGGCAAAGGCACTGATGCCAATGAGTCTTATGTCATTCATACTGAAGATACACATATAAGGTATACAGTGTTGGTAAACCAACCTCTGCACAGGGACCTATATACCTACACAACAGGTAAATCTACAGAAACAGCATTACACCAACTCGTAGAGAAAGTGGAAACTGCTCTGGAAAACAAAGAGGTTTTGCAGCGTGCTATGCATCAAAGGAGCATTCAACAATACATCTCTAAATTCAATCTCAAGGGCATTGAGAAGAAAAGGCATCCATGAGACCTGCTGCAGGTGGATAGACTACATGCTAACAGAAAGAATAATCTACTCCTCTCTAGTGGGAGAAACACTGGCGGCTAAAGTCACCAGGGGTTGTCCACAAGGGGGTGTACTGTCTCCACTGCTGATGGTGGTGCTAATCACACCAGAAAGAATGGACAAAAAACACTTGGGTACGTAGATGACTAAGTCATCATAGTCCAAGGAAAATTCGACACCACAGTTAGGGAGATAATGCAAGGGGCCCTAAATCTGGTCAGTACATGGATAAATGAGCCCCTCTGAATAAACCATAGTAGCTTTTAACCGAAGAAGGAAGCTAGAGGGCCTGGGATCCCTAACCATCCAAGAGACCAACATCCAGTTGTCGAGGGAAGTTAAATGTTTTGGGGTAATCCTAGACTTGAAATTTACATGGAACCAACAACTGGCAAAAGTAAAAAAGGAAGCTGAGGTGACACCAATGGTAGCCAGACGAGCACACGGAAAAACATGGATGTTAAGTCCCAAAATGGTGTATTGGACATACAATACTGTGGTGAAACCCATGATCACCTATGCATCTTTGGTATGGTGGACGAAGATAACTCAAAAAATAGCCGCAGCTGAGCAAGATACAAAGACTTGCCGACCTCAGCATAACGGGGGATATGAAAACAACACATAGCTGCCATGGAAGTCACCGATTGACATAACAATCAAGGGGGAGGCAAGAATAGGACTTCTAAGGCTACAAAACACGAGCAACAGATCGGATCACAACAAGATAAAGGAAAAAGTGGGAGGCAACATCTTGAAATAAAACCAACGGACCACACAACTCCAAGATACTTCTTCAACATGAACTTCGTGGTGATCATATAAGACCGAAGGGAATGGACAGACGACACCATCAGGGGTAAACTTGGAGAGAGGATCTAGTATACAGACGGATCCAAGACCAAGGAAGCAACTGGTGCTGGTATATACAGTGAGGGAAGGAACTCCCAAATGGGCACCTCACTGGGAACATATACTTCCGTTTTCCAAGCGGAAGTGTAAGCAATATTACACTGCGTGAGAGAAAACAACATGAGGGAAGTGTGCAACACACGAATCAAAATATGCACAGACAGCCAGGCATCACTGAAGGCACTCACGAACCCAAAAGTGACATCAAGACTGGTATGGGAATGCCGTGAAGAACTCATTGTCCTAGCAGAACACAACAAAATAACTTTTATGTGGGTTCCACGACACTGTGGCATCGAAGGCAATGTAAAAGCTGTTGAACTAGCCAGGATGGGCTCACCAACTACATATATTGGCCCAGAACCTTCACTCAAAGCGACAAAATCAGCCATCCGGGGCGGCGTACGGGACTGGGACGGTAGAAAACAAAGGGAGCGCTTAATTTGGCATTCTGAAATTTATGAAGACCAGTATGATTTTCAATAAAATTTATAAATGTTATTTTATTACTTATTCAAACATTTTGCAAATAAATTAAAATATAAGTGCAAGTGGTCGGTAATAAGATGAATTTTTTCTTCCTCTTTCCACAAACTCATCTCAATGTTATTCTTTTTTACCAGTTCTCAATTAAGACTGGAATAGAAAAACAAATAACTATCTGAATGAAAATGCAAATTTTCAATTTTAGATTTTTTCTTTTGAGTTAGGGTCTTTTCAGAATATCTATCAGATGTAGTTCAATGTCCAGCGTGGCTTCAGCTGTGGAAGTAGTTGTTTTCTGTTAGTCATTCACATAAAATATCTTCATTTTGATCGTGAATTTTTCAATTCACAGAAAAATCTTTCTATTCAATATTCAATTGAGAATGTTTCCCTTTTCAACATGAATACCCCACAAGAGGTTATCTTGACGACGGAAGATAGTGACTAAAGTTTATCTCTCAGTCGCAGATGATTCCACATCTGATTTTATGAACATCCTGTTCATATTTTCAACAAATAAATTCATCATCCTCCTTACAATTTATTGATGATGGGGGTGGGCGGATTATTTAGATCAACTACAAATATTTTTTTGATTTGATCAGAAGCAGTATTTGATTTGAGTAACATTAGTTTGCCGTGAATGTTTTTTCCAAACCTGGGTCTGAAAACATTTACACATAGTTATCTATCAGGAGATTTAATCATTTGGTATGGTTATTAGTTACTTTTGAACTGGTTTGTTGATTAATTTTGGTTTTTATTTAATTTACTATTGATGTCATCCCTATTTTTCAGGTTTGTAGTAGCTTCTTAAATAGTTAGTTTATTTGGGTAAAGTTTTTCACAAATTTTACGTTATGAATTAGTCTCATTTTTATTTTTTTGATATTATTTTTTCATTATTCTATCATCTATATTTTTTTTCAATTGCCAAGAATGTATACCCAATCATATGTCGATATAAAAGTTACAGAATACGATACAGGAAGTGGAAGAAATTTTGCTAATTGTAATTTTTTTCAGAGTTCAGCCTCACTTAAAGAAATGCTTCGAAGGTATCGCGAAATTGACGTTCACAGAAGATATGGATGTTACCCAGATGAAGTCTAGCGAAGGAGAAATTGTTCCTTTAGTTGACGTTATCCAAACGGTACTCGCTCGTGGTCAAGTGGAAAAATGGTTGGCAGAACTCGAAATCGATATGAAGAAGTCGGTTCACAACATGGTGGCCGCTTCTATAGAGGATTACCCGAAAAGAACAAGAGAACAGGTTTGTTTTAATAGGACATTCTTCATTGAAATGTTCAATGCACTTTCAATCTGAATACCAGTAATATTTTTTTTTCATGTCACACCGACTGGCTTGTGTACCAATTTGTCAACTGGAAAAGTTCAGACAGAAAGTTTCATATACCTAGTGAACATCATTAGAAATTTATTTGTTTTTCATGACCGGAACCGATGTCATTGATACGGCGAACATTGGAACAAATCTTAAAAGTATCGAGATAATTCCCGTAGAAATTTTCTCCATTAAAAAACTACGTATAGTAGGTTTTGTTCCTCTCGGATGGGATGAATGGCGAATAGAAAATAATAACAAGCTTGATGTAGTTCTCGGCCATCAACTGGAAACTCTCTAGGCGAAATTTATGAAGGAGACAAAGGAAAAATAATAGAATATTTTCAAGCTCTATCCAGATCATTCTGTTGGATGGTGGTTCTGATTTATATTAAGGATCTCTGATGACATTTGTTTTCCGAGTTACAATGTTTCAATTACCGAGGAACTTAACTTAACTTAACTTAATATTTATTCATTATATGAACAAAAAAAAATATATTCATTAACCTAGTAAAAAATTATCTAAAAAATTCAAATTTAGTTTTTGGAGTTAATAGTGATCAACACAATCATTCAAACAATCTTACATCAATAATAATAAAAACGAATATTAGCCAACATTGAATTTTTTACAATGGTATAAAATTTTATAATGATTTACCAAATTCTCTAAAAAAATATGGCAAAATGGGATTCACAAATAATTTTAAAGAATACTTATTATTCCGAATTAATAATTGAATTAAATTTCTGATTTAACTGCTTATTCAATATTCTTAGTGGTATAAAACTCTATAATAATTTGCCGTATATTCAGAAAAGTTATGGAAAACTACATTCAAAATTAATTTAAAATTAAAAAATTTTACTACTCATTTGATTTATTTATGTAATTTAATGATTTTTTAATGCATTCAAAAGTAGTTTTTTTTTGGTAAAAAATGAATATGAAAAAAATATATACTCAGTGACTTGGAGAAATATGCTTCAAAACATAGATTTTGAACGAATTTTTTACTATTGAATTTTGATACAATCACTTCACAATGAATGTTTGTCATATGTAGTAGTTCCTTATTATAAACAAGTATGTTTCTTAGGATCAATAAAGTTATTATTATTATTTTTATATTTATTAATGTTTTTAATAGATACGTACATATACCATAAAAGATGGAAACTCTCTGATGATAGCAACTTACTTGAAAACAGCATATCGAATAATCAATAAAGATACACTTCTTCCAAACCATAGGTTTTTGAAAATAATACTGATAAAATGATATGATTAATTTTTCTTGGACTACAATATGGGGCAGAATTCCAATCAAATATTTAATTCGTATTATTGTATCCACAAAGCATGTCTTTGTAAGCAGGGAGCGTTTGCCTTACGCGTTAGATAGGTACCTTTAACTGAATAGCTACAATTGAGAGTAGTTCATTTCTTTGTTTTCTCTTCATTTGGAAACAGACTCAGATGTTTTTCAAGTCACTTAGTTACTACTACATAAACTTGGGTACTAACTAATTCCATATCATCATATCACTGTTTCACTAAACGATTACCATAGTTGTGTTTTCTTGATCAACATTAATAAATCAACAAATTGGTATACGAGCAATTGAGAAAATATTTCTTCAATCGATCGCAGATTATTTGAACTTCTGTCAGAATGAGTGAAATTTTGATATTTTTCAGCATACCAGCAATTTTTTTTTCAGCAAAATAACTCCTATGAGACTTATTATTGGCTTCAGTTTGATTACTTGTAGAACTAATTTATTGTTAACGTTACTTTTATCACTGCGATCGAGTTCTAATTTCCACGCATTTTCAACGAAAGCGCATTCTGTCTATCGTCTACGGGAAATGTGGGTGCTGACCATTTTTTTGAGTTTTCTAATCTTTTAAATAACTGGTATTGATTTTTGCAATTGCTAATCTCATTTCCCTACACATTTGAATAATACTTATCCAGTAGAAATAAGGCCATGATTTTTCGGAAGTGACCTCAACAGATATGTCAACCCTATTTCTTTATTATTTTTTTGCATCGAGATGATGGAAAGCATTTTGGAATGTCATTGAACGACACATCCCATCACTTTCGATACCTTTAACATAAATTGGATCTTGACTTTGACAAACCAATAAATATCCATTTATTCCTTGGCTTCAAACGAAGGCATTGGCATTGTCACTTCCACATTTAGCGGGATTGATTAGTTTGACAATGCGAACAGAATGTTCATAAAATCATATGCTGAATTATCTGCGACAGATAGAAATGTTTCTAACATTTTCCCTCTAGAAAATATGTTTCTCAATTCATCCGGTCTGCCTGATGATCGTGGAAGCGTGAAATAGATTTTCGTCGACAAAAATGTTGTATTGAAGACCCAGTGAATATGATGCCACTCTTGCATCAATGTTACAAATGATTTATAGTGAGTACTCCTTTCTGGAAAACATTCTCCTTTGCCTCATTCATCTATATGAGTTCCTAATTAAGACGAATAGAAAATGAAATAACTGCCTGAATAAAAATGCAAATTTTCACTTTCAGATTTTTTCTTTTGAGTAAGGTCCATTTTCAATATTTATCAGATGTAGTTCAATGTCCAGCGGGGCTTTAGCCGGGAAATTAGTTGTTTTCTGACATTACATGATATTACAAAAAAACTTCATTATTGTCGTAGTCTTTTCAATTTTCAGAAAAAAAAAATTTCAATATTCAATTGAGAATCTTTTTCTTTTCAATATAGCGGAAGTTTCGTATGTCTTTACTACCTAGGAGATGACGTGTTATACACAGTTGATACACATAATCGCAGAAAAAGTATGTTTTATATAGTTGGCTTTCAGGGTGTCATCAGTTAATGTCTACTATTATGCTACCTGCACCTATCACAATCATATTCAGGCTATTGCCAAATAAGTGCGAAAGTTTTTAGGGGGTGATTTTTTGTCAAAAATCAAAGAGGGTCTTTCATCTAAACAAAAGCTCCTAAACTTCAAAAAATTAAAAATAAAATTTTAGAGTTGAAGAAATGGTATTTCGTGGGCGTGTGGTACCAATAAAAAAGCTACCTATGAATATTTTTTTTAATTTTGTTGTGATCTTTTAAAGGGGTAAAACATTTGAAAACATGGTACATATAAATTTAAAACTAGAATATTATGTATAACCAGACAGTTATTAACTGGTATAAGATTATACATGGTTATAGATTAATTTTTAATAGTATTGAATTCAATGGAAAATAATAATATATTAACCTGATAACAATTATTCAAGCATTATTAATAGAATTAAATAATGAAAAAAATTAATAATACATTTGAAATTAATATAATATTGTCACGCCCTACTTTGGGTGACCCTGTGAAACCCTGGCCCCCTAACTGTTTAGTGTGCCCACTAATCATCTTACTTGGCTTGCGAGAGGTTAAAACATTTTAAATCTGTGATTTTGACCACCCTGGTATAGGGAAATAAAAAAGTGAAGTGAAAACGATTATGGTTTATTGAAAATCATAAAAAGGCAAAAAATAACACAATGGTGAATACAAAAATAGTGAAGTGAACAATGACCATAACAAGTAAATAAAACTACCACTTACATTATAATAAAAACCAAGGGAAGGAGATGTGTCACCGTGGACCAGCAGCATAAAACTAAAGAGAGCCCGATTAAAAACAAACACTTTCATTTATAGGAAATATATCGCTGACTTGCAGAATCAACGTTCTTGCTATTGATGAATGCAATACCGGACTGAAACCCAATCCCTGGTTAATGACTGGCGTTGAACTTTGAATTTGCAGGAAATACTGTATTTCAATAAATGTTAAACTAGATGATGAATTACTGTAAAATATATGAACTACGGATTTTTCCACTTTGGGTTCAATTATGTTTGAATTTTATTTTCAAGTCTGGTAAATTAATTCAGAATTTTGAAAAAGAAATGATTGCTATATTTATATCGGGTAATATTTTCCATACTTGACAATATAATAGGATAATAATAAAATGAAGACATTTTTTAATAGAACTTTTTAAACAACAAAATTTCCTAATTTGAAAATATGTCTTGTAATTAACGATTTATTGAAAAACTTTATTAACTCCTTTATTGTTCCCGTGGAAGCATTAGTTTCTCAATAAATCAATAAGATCAAACAGGATAGAGTTATAAATACTGCTCGAAATGTCCACCTCCAACCATTAGACAGGAATCAAGTCTTCGTCTAAAGATTGGCGCAAACGTTGGAATATTTCGGGTGTACTTTGGATTGTCTCGCAGGATGTAAAAATCCAAGGGGTTCAAATCTGGAGATCTGGGAGGCCAAGGCTGAGGTCCCTCTCGGCCTATCCAACGATACAAGTCGTCCAAGTACTGACGAGCAGTTATGGTAAAATGAACAGGCGCACCATCGTGCATAAACCATATTCGTGGTCGAAGAGCTAGTGGAACATTTTCAAGTAAAATGGGAAGCCGCTCCTGGAGAAAATTTGTTTAGGATGCACCATTTAGCCGTAACGGTAGAAAATACGGTCTATTTATTTTCTCCAATAATTCTGACCCACACGTTAAGTGAAAATTCATATTGATAACGACCTTCTTGAATTGCATGTGGGTTATCTTCGGCCCATAGATGATTGTTATGAAAATTTGCAATCCCTTGCCTTGAAAAAATGGATTCGTCAGTGAATATTGCGTTTTAAAAAATTTAGCATTTTGGGTAATCATTTTGTCGCATGATTTTTCCCATCGAGTAGACTTCTGTCAACGAGGTCTTTATCGTTGACGAAACTCTTCTCGATGGGAAAAATCTTGCGACAAAACTGCCTGGACTGCTTGAGTATAGTATGGATACAATTGGTGATCCTTTAAAATTTTCCAGATTAGTTTATTGCTAACATTTAATGTGTCAGCAATTTGTCTTGAATTTAATTCCGGATGATCTTCAATCATATTAAGAACCTCTTCTTCCAGTGCCACCGTTCTCATCACTAGTGGACGACCACAATCAGTTGTTCGTTTTTGAAAGGTCTCTCTTTCACAGAGACGTTGGTGAAGACGTGCAAAATTGTGTGATGGGATATCACGCGCTAAGGATACGAATCTGCATAGAGCCGTCCAGCTTCCAAATAATTTCCATTCCACGAAAATACATAAAATGAATATCGGCCATTTCAGCGTTAGTGTAATTATCCATATTGGAGATTTAGAAGGCAAAATTAAACTTCCAACTACTACATAAAAATCAAAGCAACTTGACAGCCATCTACTAGATTTGAGTTAAAACAAGCGGAATAGTTTTAAAATACTACGATTGAAGTCATAATTTGTACAAACAAAAGGTGACAGCCACCTACTCTAATTTTTTTATTCCATTTACAGAAAATCCGTTCATGCACGATGTTGTATTTTTAACCGACGAAACCAAAAAGGAGGAGGTTCTCTATTCGACCCGTATATTTTATGTTTTTCCATCATATTTTTTTATGTATGATCACGCATAACTTTTTACTGAGGCGTCCGATTCCGATAATTCTTTTTTCAGTGGATAGGGTGTACTTCAAATTTGGTCCCATTCGAATTCAAAAGATAAAATCCTCACCTAAGGGTAGCGAAATGAAGGATATTGACCACTCATCCTCTGAATTCTGGCCCGTTAACCGATTCTATCAGGCATAACTTTGTACTGGGTCCTTCGATTTGGATGATTTTTTTTAATAGATAGGGTATACCTTATATCTAGATTTCGAATGGAATTATATACCCGTACGGGTGGAAAAATAGGGGATAATTTATTTTTCACTAATGAACATTGGCACACACATACGTAGTTGACAATGACAGATCGCTACTGACATTATTTCTGTTCCACATCCGTCAAAACCATTATATTCTATGAGAGGATGGAATGATATACAAAGTAATGAAATGAACTAACCAGAACAATAAAAATAATTTATATTACAACAAATAGTAAAAGTAGATAATCATATTATTTAACTGGTAATAGTTGAAGTAAGGTAGGTAAGTAAGTATTTTGGAAGTAATCAAAAAACAAGTAGGTAGTAATTAGTATATTTAAGCCATAAAAAATGAAAAATAAAAACTTTTTAACAAAAAATTAAACCGAAGAAATACGGAACTGAAAAGTAAAAAATAAAATAAACCTTCTTAGTCTCAGTAACTAAACTCCTAAACTAATGTAAGTTAATAATTTAGAGTCGGCGCCATACAAACAATCAACGAACATCATCAAATTACTTCAAAAATTTTTATCAGAATATCACCGCGCGACTCGATGCCATCATTTTACGCCTTACCTAATTCATTTGCTTGTTTGTTTGGCGCCGACTCAAAATTAGTTACTTACATTAGTTTAGGAGCTTAGTTACTGAGACTAAGAAGGTTTGTTTTATTTTTTACTTCTCAGTTCCGTATTTCGTCGGTTCAATTTTTTGTTAAATTTTTTTTTATTTTTTATTAAGAAACTATTGGTTTTACGGAAAGAACACTGGAAAGATTTAGAATAAATCGTTCTTTTCAACACATATTTTTAAATTAGGAAATTATGTTTTTCAAAAAGTTTTGGTGAAAAATGAAATAGGGGTTGCATGTTTCACCCCTTCAAAAGATCACAACAAAATTAAAAAAATGTTCATAGCAATTTCAACAAGAAAAACAAATTGTTTTTCTCATTTTTTGAAGGGTGTAACTTTTTGAGGAGAGGCCTAAGAGCTTTTGTTTAGGATAAAGAATCACCCTCTAAAAACTTTCACACTTATTTGGCAACACTCTATATTTTGAATACATTTTAATGATGATTTTTTTTTCAGTGGGTATTGAAATGGCCAGGGCAATGTATACAATCAGTGGGATGTACTTTCTGGACGACTGAGGTAACGGTAGCCATCACTTCCGGATTAGAAGATATGAAAAAATATTTAGAGAAGTGTATCCAACAAATACATAAAATAGTGGACTTGGTGAGGGGCAAGCTGAACGCCCAAAATCGAATCACATTAGGTAACGTACCTTATGCAACTGTTTTACAAACATGAACTATGAAAATACCTTGGTCGACTCATTTTAAGCATATTTATCCGAAGTAGCTTTTCAACTCATTTCATTAACTCACCGGGCAGCCCGAAACACAGAAATACTATTTTAAAATAAAAAAATTCAAATGGGCACCTTGTTTTTTTGCATATGTAATATCTAAGTGTCATTGCCATTATAATTTGTTTATCATTGTAATACTGCCAAAAGACCGTATTTTATAGTTTTTTCATTATGAGAAATAATGACTGTATAACAAAATATTCCACCACATGTCACCACTTGTAACGAACAGGCTTGAAGACTGTTATTATTTTTAATAAAATGAAATTATGTACAAAAAAAAATCCCACGTCTAGTCACTAGTTGTAACGAACAGGCGACTTCACTATTGGCTATTTGTTCTTTAATGGACTCCTCTAAAAACTTCCCGCCGATGTCATCCAGTTGTAGTACTAACGTGTCTTTTTGTCACTAACCCACCTAGGGAAGTTTCCTGAAAATCCCACTAAGTTGTCACAACTGTAGAAGTATTCATTTTACTATTGACTATTTCTTTTTAAAGTTGTTGAAGAATAGATATTTAACTTTACCCAACAAGTGGACAAAGAAAAATATATTTGGAAGCTACCTCTCTTGCGAGAGGACGCTCACAGTCACCAACCTAGCCACGGAAGGTGGCTAGGATTTCATTATTTGAGGTTATTTGCCTCAAAATTACTATTGGCACTGGGTATCACCTCGGTAGTGAATTCGGCTAAAAGCAATGTCTAGTCTTGTTTGTGATTATTTCTTTAAAGTTTGGTTAGTTGAGGGTTTGAGATTCCCCCTCTAGGTTCAAAAATGTGTTTTGCAGCTCTGACCGGCAAATAATGACACTACTCAGAGTAAAACAAATATATTCGAGTAAAAAAATTGGTTGATAAAAGGATACTACATATAGGGAATGAACTGTGAACCAATAATGTAAATTTCAGATTCTTCTGCATCTAATAATGTAGGTCATATACAAAACTCACATACGATGAACTTTCGCCGTTTTCGTCAAAAGACATCCAGAACTCGCCCGTAGTTTATGCCCTGAACCGGGGTTAGATTCCTTTGCCTATTTCGGTCCCCAAAAAATACGATAATCTTCTAGCTACTTGATTTAGAATTATATCTTGGATATGAAACATTTCTGAACTGTATTCGAATCACCCGAATATCAAATTACGTTAGTAATTATACAGTGCTTCTCAAAAGTCCCCCCCCCCTCTTATTTTTGGAACGATTGTACATAAACAAGTGAAATTTGGAAACTGAATATAAAAGGTTGTAGACTTCCCTACTAGTGATGATAGATGACGAAATCGTCAAAGATGATGTCACAAGGCCATTGTGACCAATAATTATGAATGGAACCCTACGGCAAGCGACACCTCTTTTAAAAGGTATCGAAAAAACCTATTCAATGATACTAATTTTGTTCGTGTTCATGGCAGTTTTGGCAACTCGCTTTTGAAAAACGCAAAGCTGTGATGAAATAAATCAGTTAATACTAAAATTTCAAATTCAAGCTCCGCCTCTGGATAGTTGTCAAATAACTGACTGACGTTTTTGTTAGTCTCCCTAATTCGACGTTTTTGTAATTGTCCAAGTTTTTGTACATTTACTAATTTGTGTATTGTTGATCGAACGTTTAAGTGTTTTAGCAGCTTTTGGTACTTTTAATATTTTGTACATTCTTATAATTTGTCGAACTGTTGTGAGCCGAACGTTCAAGTGCTCCAAGAAGCGAAATAGTACGTGCTTTAGGTGATAAAGTAGCAGCGATCCTAATTCTTGGTGAAACTGGACAACATATTCATGCAGCAGAACGTATTTTTAATGAGAGGTTTCCCGATCGCCCCGTTTCGAGGACTTATTTAAGGGAGTTTCTTCGTAAGTTTGAAACAACAGGTAGTAATAATGATGCGAAATGATCTGGCAGACCACAAATTTCTGATGAGAAAAAAATTGATATACTGGCAGAAGTAATAGTTAATCCTACTTCTTCAACAACTCACGTTGCATCTACCTGTGAGTCAGTCGAAGTACAGTACACAGGGTGTTGAAAAAAATCAAATTTCATCCATACAAATTGAAAATGGTTCGTCAACTCTCCGACGACGACCCAGACCGAAGACTAGAATTTTGTGAAAATATGGAAACTAAAAGTAACCAACAGCCAGACTTTGTCGAAACAATTTGTTTCAGTGACGAAAGTACTTTCTATCTAAATGGAAATGTAAATACAAAGAATGTGAGGTATTGGAGTGACGCAAATCCTCACCTGTTTCGTGAAACACATACCCAATTTCCCCAGAAGGTGAATGTTTGGGCAGGTATCCTGGGAAACCACATCGTTGGGCCTCTTTTTTCAAATAATAATTTAACTGGTGAGGTTTATCTGGAGCCGTTGCAAAACGCAATAGAACCGTTAATCCTTGAAATTTTGGAAGATAATCCAGATGAATTCGGCAATTTGGAAATAACATTCCAATAGGATGGTGCTCCTCCACACTATTACGGTGCAGTAAGACGGTAGTTGGATGAGGAGTATCGTGGTAGATGGATTGGACGACGAGGTTCAACGGAATGGCCAGCTCGATCACCGGACCTCACACCTTTGGATTTTTTACTGTGGGGGTACCCCAAATCGAAGGTTTACGCCACTGAACCTGACAATATTGACGTTTTAAAACAACGTATTGTTGCAGAATGTGAGGCTGTTTCCGCAGACACATTTGCAAAAGTACGAGAAGAGTTTAAAAATTGGATATTTCACTGTCAGGAAGTAAATGGAGGTCACTTCGAGCAATTTCTTTAAGTAGATACTGATTCTTAAATCTGTAATTAATATCATACTGAATGGAATTTAAATTTTAATGTCTACTATTGAGCCATTAGAACTGCCATAAACACAAACAAAATAAGTATAATTCAAATAGGTTTTTTCGATACCTTTCAAAAGAGGAGTTGCTTGGCGTAGGGTTCCATTTAAAATTATTGGTCAC
The DNA here is from genome assembly GCA_018342105.1 of Gonioctena quinquepunctata. Taxonomy (NCBI): domain Eukaryota; kingdom Metazoa; phylum Arthropoda; class Insecta; order Coleoptera; family Chrysomelidae; genus Gonioctena; species Gonioctena quinquepunctata. The sequence continues at coordinate 48,461 of JAFIRS010002527.1, forward strand.
AATGGCCTTGTGACGTCATCTTTGACGATTTCGTCATCTATCATCACTAGTAGGGAAGTTTACAACCTTTAATATTCAGTTTCAAAATTTCACTTGTTTATGTATAATCGTTCCAAAAATAAAAGGGGGGGAGAGGACTTTTGAGAAGCACTGTATAATAAATTCCTATATCCCCAAAAATCTCTTACAACTTATGCTGTGGATACCAGATGATCTCGTAGATTCTTCCTGTAATCCCAAATAAGGTCACTTGTCTCATGAGATGTCGACTTTCTATTATTTTTGATCACTTTGACAAACATACTCGATTTCGAAGCCTGTTATGAGAACTCTAAACCTTTCGTTTCAAATCGCCCGTTTGTATGCCTCGATGAGATTTCTTTTTGAAGTCTCCAATTGAAACTTGGCCCAGTACCGCTAGGACTCCAACTTTCTGGAAGTCACCCAAAATTCAACCCTACCGCCTGGAAGTGTCGCGTGGACTCCAATTTTTTGGAAGTCTCCCAATTCAACCGTACCGCCTGGAGATGCCGCGTGAACAATTTTTGGCAATCTCCAAATTCAACTGTACCGCCTGGAGGTGGCGCGTGGACTCCCGTTCCTCAAGCTTTCACGAGGCTCCCGCTTAACCAGGGTCCGTTTTTAGATCTCTCATTGGCTCAGGTGGCATGGGGGGTAATGAAAAAGCGTGCCCTGTCATCATTTTAAGTGTCTCATGAGAATAATACTGGGCATGAAAGATCTCTTTGTATCTTTCGCTAGACTAAACAGATTAATGCAATATTTCAATACAATGTAGAAATTACGTGGGCGGCTTAACAGCTGCATTCCAATGCGTCGATATGAACGCCAATTGAGCCTGCCCTGTCGGTTGCCTAATCATTAGGTCTGCTTATGAATTTAATTTTATCTGTGTGTTTGCTTATGGACCCGTAAGGCCATCGTTCTGATTGGAATTACGGATCAAGTTCATAGGTACCATCCGCTAGCTGAAAGATTCAGGTTATTTTATAACCAAAATATAAAAAAACAAATCAACTAACAACTACAGGTTCAGAGATCCAAGCGTTTGTCTAAAATGTTGACGCAGTTCTTGATAATCGTCCTGTTTCGTTTTCGTCTGGTCACCCTGTATATCACATCCAAGCCAGTATTCTCTTACGGCTTCTACTAGTCTGGTATTAGCCCGGCCGGCAATTATTACCAGAAATATGGTTGAATTTGACGTAAAATTATGATTTTCTAATTTTTTTTTTGTCAGCGACTATACTTTGTTATAAAATTGCATTTCAAGAAAAATACTACAGAGCTGCATGACTCAAAGAAAAAAAATCATGTTAACATAGGTCCTCAACCTCTTTATTCAACGTAACGTACCGTTAGGAAGGGATTTGCCTAGAATAACGAAAGTTATATTGGAATTTGAAAAAAATTAACGTATTACATTCAGAAACTCCAGCAATAACTTTTGTTGGCAATACAAAATAAGATCAGGTGTTTCAAATGTCCATAACCTGCCTATGCCAAAAATGAACTTGGCTAAAGAAAAACAATATATCATTCATTATACAGAGTGGGCCATTGAAAACGAAACAGCGGCTCTGTAGGTCGGCAGAACCAAATTATATAAAAACACTCGAACACATCAACTACATTTTCGAGGGGGACATCGTTCGCAATGAAATTCATCCGAAATACATTTCATCCCTCGGAGCTGTGACCACCACCCCTAAATTTTTGAATGGCAACATATGGCAAGTGATATCTCATTTGAAAGGTATGTTTCTTCTTAATATCAAACAACAAAAATAAATTAATTCTATCGATTCGTTTTCGAGATACAGGAACTTGAAGTTGGGAAATAACTTTTTATTCACTCAATCAGTAAAAACAATATCTGATAAAGCAACTGTCGCAATAATTATTATTGTCAATGAACTAAATGTTTAAACTGTCTACCACCCATTTCCATACAATAGTACAAGTTCTGTTCAAAAGGAGACCTCACATTTCGTAGCATTTCCGGCGTTATTCGACGGCATTCTTCAATAATTCTCCTTCGTAAATCTTCCAGAGATTCTGGTTCGGTTGCAAAGATTTTGTTTTTCAAGTGACCCCACAGGAAAACGTCGAATGGGGTTAAATCTGGAGATCTGGCTGGCCACTCTAAGAACCTCTTCTTCCAATCCAACTTCCAGGAAACATTCTATCCAAAAACGCCCTAACAGGCTGCGCATAATGTGGGGGTGCCCCGTCTTGTTGAAATATCGAGTGGTTTTCATGGTAACGATCGTCATTTTCAATGATGTCTACTAATTGTGGATAAGCAAATTCATTCAATAATTCCAAATGAGTTCCTCCTGTCAGGCTACCGTCGAGAAATACTGGTCCAATCAAAGGGTCCCCAAAAATACCGGCCAAGACATTGAGTTTTTGGGGAGTATGGACTTCGTGGAAAACATGTGGATTGGCATCTGACCAATAACGACAATTATGATGATTCACAGTCGAATTCAAAAATAATGTAGACTCATCAGAAAAGCAGATGTTGAAAAGGAAATTCTCATCAGAATCTATTCTCGTAGTCATAATTTCACAAAATTCCTGTCGCCTATCAGAATCATCTTCATCCAATTGGTGTACCAAATGTATTTTGTAGGGGTGGAATTTATGATGTTTCAGGATTCGGCGGATACTGATTCTACTGATATTGGTAACACTAGCCTTTCTTTGTGCTCAATGTTGGGTCTGCATGAATTCGTCCTAAAAGTGCAACTTCAACAACTTCATTTCTCAACGGAAATTCACGTTCGGGGTCTCGTTTCTTGTTGGCTACTGATCCACTTTGACAACATTTTTGCACTAATATCAAAGATCAGTTTGACACTGATAGACATCCACAATTGCGATTTGGCGAAAAAAATTATTTCATACATGTTTTTGTTGTACTCGCATTTGAGACGAATTCGAGAAAACGTCTTTTTATCGATTCTTAGGAACCTTAAAATTTTTTCGATCAAGTAAATGAGGATGAAATAAAAATTTGAAACGGAATTGCATATTATTTGTTGGTAAACAGTTGGATCATTTAATTCCTTGACAATTATAATTATCTTTAAACAGTTGCATTGTTAGATGTTATTTTTATTGATTGAGTGAATAAAAAGTGATTTCTCAACTTCAAGTTCCTATATCTCGAAAACGAATCGATAGAATTAATTTATTTTTGTTGTTTGATATCAAGAAGAAAAAAACCTTCCAAATAAGGTATTACTTGCTATATGTTGCCATTTAAAAATTTAGGGGTGGTGGTCACAGCTCCGAGGGATGAAATGTATTTCGGGCGAACATGTCCCCCTCGAAAATGTAGTTGACGTGTCTGAGCGTTTTTATATAATTCGGTTTTGCCGACCTACAGAGCCGCTGTTTCGTTTTCAATGGCCCACTCTGTATATCATAATATCAACTTGGCTCAATATTTATGAGGGTGGGTTTTAATTTTTGATCTAAAAGCATATCAAATATCTCTTGGTATTTTTTTTTGTTTTCCATTTGTTGTGTTCGACCATTTTCTGTTTAATTAAATGCCCATTTTCATTCCAAATCTTCAGCCAATCTATTCGGTTGAAAATTCGGAAAAATTTCGAATATAATTTATCACCCGACGCAACTGGTCATTTGGCCGTCAGATGACAACGGTCGCTAGAAAATGGCCGATAACTTCACACTGTTACTCAGCAGTCAGTAATTTCAATTGGTTTCATTTCATGTACCACAATATTATTCTCACTCCTACCCTCTATCCCCCACCCCTACTATCCCTCCTTCAGCAAGCCCATTCACATCCTCCTGTTTTTCTCATTCTTCCTGCCTTACTATCTTCTTTCTTTCTCGCCCCTTCTGAATACACTGTTCTTTGAGGAATCTTGAATTTTTTTACAGTTTCTTATTTAGTATGAATGGGGATCTGTCATTCACATTCCTAAGATTTCCACATATAATAATAAGATTTTTGTAGGAGAACGGTAATTTCGGTTTTTTGAAATATTGCAGTTGTAATTTCACTCGAAAACTGCTCGTTTTGAAAATTATATTGTTTTTGTCAAAAAATAGTGGCTTTTTTTTTTGTTGAAAAGAGTCAGGGACCTATTAGCACGGACGCCAATGATAGAAGACATCTTTTTCCTGAATATGATATGGTTTTATATCCAGTGAGTATCTACTGCAATTAATAAAATATCTGAAACGGTCTCAAACATGTTTAAGGAGAACCGATTTTTGATCCTATTTTTTCCTATTTTCAATACAGTTCGACATCAAAGATATAACGATTTTTTCAAAGTCCAACGGAATAGGTATTATTACTAGAAATCTATGTGAATCATATGTTCTTCTATTTAAATATTATAAGGGTGTTCCTATATTCCGGACCATCCAAAATTTCTCGAGCTATCCGATATTTCTAAAGCTAAATCTTTTTCAAGAGAAGATTTTCATGATTTGCAAGTGAATCACTCATTGTTTTATTTGTTATCCACAAGGAGCCTTGGTTGTGCTGGATGTTCATGGAAGAGACGTCTTGATCGGTCTCATTGCCGATGGAGTGAAAAATATAAAAGACTTCAAGTGGCTATGTCAACTGCGGTATTATTGGCAGGTGAGATGAAATTCCTACTAATTGTCACTTCGTTTCAATTTGTTTTTGTCATCCGTTTGGCCTCCCACTCAGATCAGAAAATAATAGAATGAAGACTATATAATTCCGGGTGGAACAAAAGGAATTTTTAGTTGTGACCGTTAAATATCATTTGTCATCGGGTAGACTGAAAATTTTCATTGGTGAAGATTGCATGAATATAAACGAGCATATTGACACTATTTGCCTTTGAACAAAGGTTATCTTGATTTCTTTTTCATTTTTATTCAATTCTTATTAGGCATTCATGAAATCCGTCATCTTATTGAATTCTGACGAAAATTGATAATCTCCAATCCCAAAAAACCCACAAACCAATTTTGAATGGAATTGGGCCATAATAACAAAACACGTCGCCACCTTGGAACTGCCATCTTGAATTCCATAATGCATTGTCACCACAATTATGAACACCTGCCAAATTTCACGTCAATCGAACAACTAGAAGTGGGTTAAAATTCACTTGCAAGATTCGAACTAAACATACATATAAATGTAAAGTTAAATGAGAGTTTGTAAAAATACGTTACTTCTAGTTGTTTTTCCTTTTCTTGGAAATATCTTGAAAAAAATGCATACATTTGGAAAAATACTCTAGTATTTTTTATTGACATAAATGTTTCCTACAGAAAAGTTTTTGATTTTCATTTTCATAAAAATAATATATCGAAAAGGATGGGAGTTCAGCAACATTGTTAATAAACAAGTTATGATTAATTTTATCGAAAGCATTGCAAAAACCAGTGTATACGGAATCCAGCTGAATACACCCAGCTATCACATTTGCAAAATGTTAACAATAAAGTTAGTTTCGATTTCTTGCCTCTTTTATCTGATAAAAAAATTATAAACTAAACTTTTGAAAAGTTCAATAAAAATATGGATATTGTAAAAAGAACCGTACTAGGAAAAAAGCAACAAAATATTTTCGTTCAGAGAGTCATTTGATTTCATAACCCAGTCTCAAAGAAGGTTTTTCAAAAATAAATGTTTAGCAGAAATCACAAGTATCATTGATGCAAGAGTCTCATCGCATTCACTAGTTATCCAATACATTTTTTCCAATATTCAATTACCTTTTGAAAATGAAAAAAAAACACCTCTACGAGAATAATGGAAAATTTATATAAATTGAACAAGTAATTAGATCAATTTGTTGAAAATATGAACAAAATGTTCATAAAATCAGATGTAGAATCATCTGCGACTGAAAATCAAATAACTAACTGAATGAAAATGCAAATTTTCAATTTCAGAATTTTTTTTTGAGTTATGTTTTTTTCAGAATATCTATCAGATGTAGTTCAATGTCCAGCGTGGCTTTAGCCTGAGAAGTAGTTGTTTTCTGTTAGACATTCACAAAAAATAGCTTCATTTTTATCGTGGATTTTTCAATTCACAGAAAAATCTTTCTATTCAATATTCAATTGAGAATGTTTCCCTTTTCAACTTAATTAGAGCAGTAAATACAATTTTAAAGGATTTGAAAAAGGATATCTGGGATCAATAAATATTTTTCCCGATTTTATTCTGAATTTTATTTTGATATAGTTTTTAGAGTATGTATTTGGTGAATCATTATTGCTTTTGATTTCTCCACAAACTGATTGTTGCCTAGTTTCAGAATTAACTTTCATTGTGACTAGTTAACAGTACATAGTATACAGTTCTATTCTATTCCACATGACTAGTAATTATATGAGATACCCATACCATTTTCTTCAAGAAACATAAGAAATTCATCCAATATTTATCTTGAACATCCATTTCCGAGAATACATAATTTTTTTATTGAAAGCTCTGAGGACTGACTCAAATGGATTTCATCCCTCATTTTAGCGACATTCTCATCGAACAATTTTTTTCAGGAAGGCCAAATGATAACATCGATGATTAATTCGACTCTCAAATATGGTTATGAGTATCTTGGAAATACCTCAAGATTGGTAGTCACCCCTCTAACAGATCGATGTTTCAGAACTTTGTTCGGAGCATTACATCTTCATTTAGGTACGTTACAGTGAAATGGTAGCGAGTAAAAGCGCAATTTACAGAAAAATCATTGATTATTTCAGACCATGAATGTAAAAAGAGTGTCCTATGTTGATGGAACAAATTCACTATGAATTCGAGTAGTTTTACAGTGGCGTTTGTAAATTCACTGTACTCAATATGTAATTCGGAGTAGTGTAATTTCGATATGTGTTTAGTATTTGCAATATCATAAAATATTCCGTGAAATTTCCATGTGAAACCATTTGAGAAATGATGCGAAATAGTATAATTTTCTGTGAATCACGATATTCTACTGTAATATTACTATAATTCATTGAGAATAAGATTACTTGTTGCAAACCATCTTTATTCTAGTATATTCAAAACCATGGTTCAATAGCGAAATTGCCCAAATCATTAAACAAAGATATACATTTTATTATAAAAAGAAAACCAATCCAGGAGTATCAAATTTCTCGCAATCATACAAATATTATAATAAATTAGTGAAACAAACTGTCGTTAAAACAAAAAAAGTTTATTTTCAAGAATTATTCAATGATACATCACCAAAAGCACTTTGGAAAACTATCAATATTCTTTCATATAATAAAACAAGTGGTAAATCATCTAAAAATATTATTGAATACATCACCGAAACCAAAAAAAATAATAGTTGGATGAAACCCATTGGAAAAGGAAGAGAATATAACAAAAATGAAAGGAAAAATAATTTACGGGCGATCTGAGGTCGGGAAGTGGATGGGGGTGAGTTTTTGAGGGTAAAAAACTGTTTATCTCGATTTCCGGCAAAACTACAAGTCCTATGGAAAAGCTTTTGTATCCACATTTTTTCACAAAACCTCAAAATTTATTGAAAAATTCAATAATAAGTTTTTGGTTTTATTTTTTTTTCAAAAAAAAAAAATTCCCACGGAATTTGGCGAAAACTTACCTTTCTATGTCCCAAACACACTGTAATTTTTTTTATTTAAAATATTAATTTTTTCACCTTATTTTGACTCAATATTGAAAAAACACCCTAATTTTCAATCGAAAATTCTGCTGTCAAAATATCAGCTTTTTTAAAAAAGTCGGTGAACTTTTTGTTCGTTGAAATCTCTACTTCCTAATGATGTAAAAAAAAATACATTACTCTGGTAAATGTTCTCAGAAAATGCAAAGAAATAACAGGTAGTAAGGCCCAGACCCTCCTAGCCCCTTCCCCACTTCTCTATGAAATACCTTTTGATGGGCTAAAATTTTCCGTAGGTCACTCAGGTATACAAGTTATCTTAAAATAGCAATAAATAGGCATCTACGCATATAATTTAAAGAAGATTCTACAACATTCTCAAAATATTGTAGATGTCTTATTAAATATCAACTTTATTAACTTCCGATTTGCAATTTTTGTTTATCAATGTAACATGGAATCTCACGTTTCTCGAGTAATTAAAGTGTAAATTTCAATAAATAGCTCAAAATTGTACATAATGATTACAAAAAAAATTGTTCGGATTCGAGTTTTTTTCGTTTTTTTGCATTTTCTGAGAACATTTACCATAGTAATGTATATTTTTTTATACCATCAGAAAGAAGAGATTTCAACGAACAAAAAGCTCACCGACTTTTTTTAAAAGTTGATATTTTGACAGGAGAATCTTCGATTGAAACTTAGGGTGTTTTTTCGATTTTAAGTCAAAATAAGGTGAAAAAATAAATATTTTCAATCAAAGAATTACAATGTGTTTGGGACATAAAAAGGTTTCACCAAATTTTGTGGATTTTTTTTTGTAAAAGATAAAAATAAAAAACCAAAAACTTGGTTATTTGAATTTTTCACATAAATTTTGGGGTCATGTGAAAAAAGTATGGATACTGCAGTTGCAGATCTTTTTATTACCTACAACTTTGCCCTTTAACTTTTTTCCATAGGACTTGTAGTTTTGCCGGAAATCGAGATAAACCGTTTTTTTACCCTTAAAAACTCACCCCTTTCCACTTCCCGACCTCAGATCGTCCATAAATTATTTTTCCTTTCATTTTTATCATATTCTCTTCCTTCTCCAATGGGTTCCATCTAACTATTAGTTTTTTTCACTTTTTACCATTTTCAAAGGCTTCAGCCCTGGTCTACATAGATGGCAGACGAATTAAAGATCAAATGGAAATATGTGACCATTTCAATGAATATTCTGTAAATATTGGAGCTGAATTATCCAGAAATGTAACAGATACCCAAATCCAAGATAGGTTTTCTACCTGGTCCTCTCCCTCTTCTATGTTTCTGAATCCCACCGATTATCGAGAAATTCAAGAAATAATTGACGAACAAGACGACAAAAAAGCAGCAGGAGTTGATGGAATTAATGTTAAGATTATCGAAGAAGTCAAAGATGAAATAATACCATTATTAAATAGATTGATTATTACATCTTTTGCCAGACAAATTGAAAACAGCTAAAGTAAAACCAATATTCAAATGTGGAAAAAAAAATTACATAGGAAATTACCGTCCAATTTCAATTCTGCAAATATTTTCAAAAATTATTGACAATATAATGGATAGAAGATTGAGAGAATATCTGAAAAAATCAAAATTTCGGTATGCAGAACAATATGGATTTCGGAAATGTAGTGATACTGAGTCTGCGGCAGTAGACATGATATCAAGAATAAAACTGGAAATAGATTCGACAAAAAAATGCGCCTTATTATCACTGGATTCACGGAAAGCATTTGATATGGTTAACCACGAAATTCTTTTGAGAAAATTATATGATGTTGGAATGAGGGGAAGGATTTTATTTTTGGTTTAAAAATTATTTGAGAGACCGAAAACAACTAGTATATATCGAAAATACACTTGGTTCAATTGAAAGTATCAAATTTGGGGTACCACAGGGATCTATACTTGCTCCAGTTCTATTTTTGATATATATATATATATATATATATATATATATATATATATATATATAAATTCGATATCAGAACTTAAATTGAAAGGTCAAATCAAACTTGTTGCTGATGATACAACAATAATATATTTTGCAGAAAACGAATTCGAAATTCTATCTAATATTGAACACGATCTTCAAATCTTATCTCATTGACTCAAAATTTTAATTTTAAAAATTTTTTTAAAATTTAATCCACTAAGACCAATAATAATCAAAAAATCTCAAATTCAGTACACCAATAATACAAAATTCTTGGGTTCAAATATCGACACAACACTCTCTTTGTTTAATCATATCAACAATTTGAGGTAACAACTTTCACCTTTTATGCGAATACTATTCAGAATAAGACAATATACGCCACTAAAATATTTGTAAAATCATATATTTCAGTTTAATTTATTCAAAATTGCAATACCTCATATCTATTTGGGGCTCAGCCAAAATTTCTATTTTGAAACCACTACAAACTTTGCAAAATGAAGCTATAAGATGCATATACAAATTGCCATTTTCAGAACCCTCAAAAAAAATATATAAACCTAATAATTTACTAAACCTTCGTTCTTTATATGAATTTAAAATTACAATTTTCATCCATTATGTTGATACAGGAAAAAAACATTCGGATCTTACTTTTGATCATATTTTGAATATCCATTATCATAAGACAAGAAATGTAAATAAAATAAACACATTACGTTTTAAATCAAACTTTGGAAAAACTTAAATTTTTTACGAGGGAATTGAGATATATAATAAAATACCACAGTCTTTGAAAGAAATTAAGACTAAAACTAAGTTCAAAAAAGAACTTGAAAAATTCATACTTGACAAGTATCTTTCCAATTCCTATAATAATATTTCACCTTTGACTGCTTTGCTTTTCTTGTCTTTCTATTAATTGTTTGATGTATTCATTAATTTATGTTTCATATGTATTGCCGTTATTCAATTTATGTAGAAAGTAATCCCTCTATAAACAGCAATGTTTGTTGGGATCAATAAATAAATACAAATATTTGTGAACAATTCATATTTTTGTCTTGAGCTAGTTGAAACATTGGAATTTCAGGAGGTGCTCCTGAAGGACCGGCAGGCACAGGAAAAACTGAAACAACTAAGGATTTGGCGAAAGCTGTGGCCAAGCAATGTGTCGTATTCAACTGTTCGGATGGTTTGGACTACATTGCACTAGGAAAATTCTTCAAGGTAATCAATATTCGATATTTTGGAGTAGCTTCCTTTATTATGACTCAAAAAATTACCAGAGGACAAAAAAAAACATTTTTATTACAAGCTTGTATTTAACTTCACACGTAAGTGTGTTTGGTATGAATACTATTGTTGAAAGTCCAGCTACTTTGTACCAATCCAATCTATTTTGAATTTAGATCGTGTGCATGTCTGCATTCCACTGCATGTTGTCATTTTTATGTACTTTATGCAAGACAGCCGTGGCGGCTCCAGAATGATCTATTGACTATGTGCGAGGTGCTTGGTGGGGACAGTTAATTCGATCGCAGCGTGTGCTGTGGCAGAAATGTGAAACAATATCGGGACTCTCCAATTTGTTTTGATAAATAATTCCACGTTGATTTACGTTAAATTCTACCAAATATGATAAATTGCTCTCAGATATCGACAATGTTTCATATTTTTTAAAGTTTTTCACTTTATTTTGATAGAAATAATCAAAATATAGCTTTTTATCTAACTGTCAAATAATTCCCGAGTCCCGAAATGTAGCGTTCGCCACTGATGTGCACATAGCCAATACTCACTTCATTCAATTTTATTATGTAGCTATAAATATCTAGCAGTGTTTTGGGTCGGTGTTCATTGATTACCATCAGAAATCAAGAATTCGAGACGAATAATACAAGGGAAATTAAGAAACATATGTTCAGTTTGGATATATAAAAACAGTTTTCTTGCACGACAAGATTCTAGTCATTCAGAATAATCAAACATGATATATCCGTCCGACATATGTTCACCAATACAGTGTTGCCGCTTATATCAGAAAGTAGTAGCTACTTTGTTATTTCAAATAGAACATCCCGTATGGTATATCAACAAAAACGTGACCAAAGGGAAAAATGTTCGAAGAGTAAAGTGAATGGAAAGTCTATTATTATCGTATACTAATTAAAAGAATATTACTTTTTTGTTGAAAATTATTGACAAATTGCAATAAATGCAGTATTTTTTTTATTCAAAGAAAACCGCATCAACTGTACCGGTGGTGGTACAGTATAAATTATATTTGTTTTAAAATATTAATTGAGTCCAAAAACTTCAGTAACAACTTGATGTTATCCGGGTTCAAAGCATCGCTAAGTTTTCCGGCAGTCCTGAAGTTATTCTCTCCTCTCTGTAGTCGGATTCTCCATAACAGGAGACACATCTTTTGGGATTTTATTTCTTCAGTAGATGTTGGTGTGTGTATCTAGTGTGACCAATTCTGAAGCGTGTTAGTATTGTTTGATGTCTACGAGAGACTGATCCATAATTCTGGCGGCTCATGCAAGCGTTAATTGTTTTGAGCTTGTTATTCTCAGGAGATTGCCATCTTTCCCTCCATGTATTTATTGTGAGTTTCCCAATGGCATGGAAGTAATCTTCATGTGGCACTCGGTGAATCGGTTGATAGAGAGGATTTGAACTTGTCTCTCTAGCAAGTGTATCTGCAGTTTCGTTACCAGCTATTCCTACATGTGATGGAACCCAAACAATTTCAACACGTTTTTTCAAATCAGATAGTTTTCCCAGTTCTGTTTTGATGCTGAGGAAAAGGGCATTTCTGGGATAAAGCTGTTGAATGCCCTGCACAGCACTTAATGAGTTGGTAAAGATGACAGTATCTTCTCCATATTCGCTGCAGTGCGCAAGGGCTTTGGCTATGGCATACAGTTCTCCCGTATGAATACTTGCTTCTGCTGGAAGTCGATAACTATAGTTTGCCCTGACTGAGATGACGGCAGCCGCTACGCTTCTACTGGTTCTAGTCGCATCTGTGTATATGTGGCTGTATTTCACGTATTTGGAGGCCACTTCTGTAAAAGCTCGTCTTTTGAGTACTGCCGGGGTAACATTTTTGGGATAGTGAGTGAGTTGGGTATTGCATTTGGGGGGTATCTTTATATTCAGAGGGAGAATGTTCTGATTATGAATTGGGTTATTTGATATTTTGGAAATTCTGGCATGAAGTGGAATCTGTGAATTATGATGTTCAAATATTTCGGAAAAACGATTGGAAAATGCATTGTGATGACTGGGATTTTTTTATTGGCTGATATTCTTGCTGCATATGTTAAAATTAGATTGAGTCGACGTAATTCAAGTGGAAGTTCTCCAGCCAGCTTCGATCTGTATACTTTCTACAGGACTGGTACAGAATGCTCCCATAGCAATTCTTATAGCCGTATTCTGGATGACATCTGAAGACTTCAATAGTACTGCCCTCGCTGTAGAGTAAACAATGGACCCATAATCCAGTTTGGATCTGATTAATGCTCGATAAATCCGTAGCAAGGTACTACTGTCAGCTCTCCATGTGTGATTGGCTAATACCTTCATTAGATTTAGGCCATTTTGGCAGGACTTCTTGAGATTCCTAATGTGCGAGTCCCATTTCAGTTTTTTATCAAAAGTAACACCAAGAAATTTAACTGCGTCCACAAATTCCAGTTGTTGGTTATTAAATTTGAGAAAGGGTGAAGCATCTACCGTTTTCTTTGAGAAAAGAATACATTTTGTTTTTATAGTCGAGAACTTAAGTCCTGTGCGTTTTGATCATGACTGAAGGTTGTTAAGTGCATTCTGAAGATGGTTTCGAACTGTGAGTATGTTTTTTCCCGATGCATACATAACTAAATCATCCACGTAGAGATTACCCCTGACAGGCCTAATAATGTCGTCCAAAATGTCATTAATGGCAATGAGAAACAGCGTCACACTAAAGACCGATCCTTGAGGAGTCCCATTTTCTTGAGACTTAGTTTCCGAAAAATTACCATTGACTTTCACCGAAAAAGATCTATTCCTCAAAAAATTGGATATGAAAGCTAGCATATTTCCTTGAATTCGCCATTGGTTCAACTGGTTAAGAACTTTGCGTCTCCCAAACAGTGTCTGAAGCTCGATGTATATCAAAGAATATTGCAATTAGCTTTCATTTATTTGCGAAGGCTCCATAAATATCTGATTGGAGATTCACGAGATTGTCTGTGGTCGAACGATGCTTTTGAAAACCACTTTGTTGGGGAATAATCAGGTTATTTTGTTCCAGGTAGTACTGTAACCTAGCTTTAAGTATTTTCTTGGAGAAGTTTACACATAGTACATGTTAGAGATGTGGGCCGATAGGACTGTGGATTTGTATGTGGTCTGTCTGATTTTTTAATAGGCAATACAATTGCTTCTAACCAATGAGTAGGAAATTCTCGAGTGCGGAATATTTCATTGAATACTCCAAGAAGGTGTCGTTTTCCTACTGAAGGTAGTTCCACAAGAAGAATGTAAGGAATATCATCTGTCCGGGGGTGGATTTTTTTACTTTGGATAGAGCATCCTCCAAATCGTAATCGTTTTATCATAGTTCAAAGGGTTCTCCACATCTGCTCCAATATCTAAAGGATATGTCTCTATGGTTTCTTTCATCTGCAAAAAATTGCCATCATAAGTCGCATTACTCGATTGTTGTTGGAAGTTGTCAGCTAACAAGTGGGCAATTTCCCGACTATTTGTGATAGTATTTCCATTTTCGATCAGAGATGATGAACCAATATGACTTTTCGACCCTCTTATACGGTTGACTTTCTGCCATACCTCAGACATCGGCGTGGAGTCGTTCAAGGTTGAAACATATTGTGTCCAAGAAGTTCGTTTGCTCTGTTTAATTATGTACCTTTGATGAACTCTGAGTCTATGTATTCGATCTTGTTCTCAGTAGAGTGTTGCCTTTTCAGTTTATTGAAAGCCCTTTTACTTTCTTTGGTTGCTTTTTGGCATTCTTTATTCCACCACGGTACATGTTGATGGTGCATTACCTGGGTTGTTTTTCCTATGGCTACGATTCCTGATTGGACAATACTTTCAGTAAGTTTCTCCACAAGCATATCGATGTCTTGTACCGGGTTGGGAAGTTCATTGGGTATTTTAGCCTCCAGAAGGGTTCCATAACATATTCAGTCGTTGTCACTAACATTTTCTAGCCGCCAGCTAGGACGAAATGTAGGCCGCGTATCTTGTACATCCACTCCAAGAATAATAGGAAAATGATCGCTGCCATACGGGTCTGGTAAAACAGTCCAAGTTAAAGTACTGGAAAGGTTTGGGTGACAGAGTGCCAAATCAAGAGCGGAATAGTTGCCAGCTGCGGTATTTATTCTTGTTATTTCACCTGAGTTCAGAAGTACAAGATTTGATGTATTGATGAACGTCTCTAGTTTACTGCCCTTCGGGTTGGTTGACGAACAACCCCATATTGTGTTATGGGCGTTAAAATCACCCAAGATAACGCAAGGCTTTGGTAATTGTCCAATCAGATTATCCAAATCGTTAATATTGATTTCTGCATCTGGTGGAATGTAAATGTTACAAATGCACATTTTTTGTGGGATACTCAATATAACAACTATGGCTTCGTATTCAGTTGAAAGTTTGTGTATATTGCTACCCCTCCTGATGCCCGGGTTTGATTGTTTCTAGTTTTGTGGACAGAGTCATAGTGTTTCATATTGTATCTTCGCTTTTAAGTGAGAGTGTTTCTTCATTTACCAACATCTGCAGCATCTCTAATTATATTCCATTGTGAGATGAATGGTTCTGATTATTTATGGAATTGTGAGGTCTTAGAATGTTTCTACCGATATATCGCTTTCATTATCAGACACTGAAATGTTAGAGTCAGTTTCTAGTTCTCCATTGAGCTGTTTCAGTATTTTCTCTTTTAGTTTTATGATTCGGGTCTTAATGCTACGTCCGGTAAGTGCTGGATAGATCTTAGTAACTATACCTAGGAACGTGTGAACTTCCCCGGTATACCTGCGGGCAGCACTGAGGGGGTCCGGGGTACCAAACGAATCCTCAAGAAAACTGACTATTTGACTATAGTCCAGTGGAAAGTTGGCGGGATTATCATCAAAGAGTTTTTGGCTGGGGCAACCAGGGATTCAACGGACTGGATATGTATTTGGGCTTTCGATTTGTTCTTAACTTGAGAGCTGGGAATGGTTGAAGCCAACTCTTGGGCTGGATTCTGAATCGGAGGACTGATCTCTGAATGAGGCCGTTTTTGCGAGACGGTGTATGTTGAGAAGGGGGTTTCTTGGCCTTGCGGGGTTACATCTTCAATTGATTTATCTTGATTAAAGATGTCTATGGGTTCTGTAACAGTTAGGGGAATTTCTTGGGTTTGGGATGCTGAATCTTCAACTGGATTATCTTGTAGAGTGTTGGCTATAGGTTCCGTAACAGTTTCAGGACAATTAACCAGGATATGACAATTTTTTTTACAATTGTAGCATATAAGTTCATATTCAGAAACGAAAATACGATAGGGAGTGTTATCATATGATACGTTAAATGATTCAGGATAAGGAGCACTATTATTATTGTTAGGAGCGAGTTGTATGAAGACTTGCCTGCGGAAGCTTAGTATGTGGCTAAATTCCGGTTGTGAAATTCGAATCCGAAGAAATGTTATATGATGTTGTGAGGGATTGTTGGGCTTACGTTGGAAAGGACTAATCGAGTAGATGGTGAAATTAATGGGCGTGCTTTGAGGATTTGACAGTCAATTTCAATTCCTCCTCCTTCATTTAAAAATGTATCCACTATTGTTTGGCTGGAGGGATAGATGCATACTCTGTTGTTTCAAATTTTACATGAGAAAATTATACATTTCGGTTGAACTTTGTTTCCAAGAGCGATGATGTATTCACATATTTTCACTTCTCGAATAGAGGCGAATATGATGGCTTGTTCCTTTGATGGTTATTTGAAAGTTTGTACTACTGTGGAGTAAGACTGTGTTGGGAGATTCAGTGAGTTTTAACAGGATAACTGGCATCTCTTCCTTCTGAGTGCGACCCTGCCTGAAGGTATGTCCACTATTCTATGACAACTGTTAAGAAATTCTTTTAACAGGATAACTGGCATCTCTTCCTTCTGAGTGCGACCCTGCCTGAAGGTATGTCCACTATTCTATGACAACTGTTAAGAAATTCTAATTTCTTAACAACAAAAAAATGAGCTGGATATCAATGCGCACTTTTTATTTTACACATGAAATAGTTCTCGATTTTTTGCAATCACTTCTCTCCTGATTCACGCCTGTTCACTATCACTGAACCAGGATGATTCCAAAAATGCAGTATTGATATTGACTTTGGACGGTATATACTTGGAAATTTCATAGTCAATTCATAATTTCTTTGCACATATTTAGATTGAAAAACTCGATGGCATTAATGTATTCGAAGTTATTTTCACACTGATACAAACAATTACATTTTTTCATACTAATAATTACAGTAATATAAAAAAACATAGAATGAAACGTATTTTTATTCATGTAATACTCAATACACATTCAAAATAATTTTTTTAGTCCAATTCTGACAGTGAACGAACAATATGAAAAATATGTAAAAAGTATGTATGTAAAAAAAAATTAATATTTTCAATATATTTATTTATATTTCTTTCATATTTATTAATATTTCTTTAATAGTTTTTCATTCGTGTAATTTACTAAAACATTAGACATGCAAATTTTTATTAAATTTGATCAATTATTTGTGAAAGTATTTATTCACCTGTAATTCGACAGAGTACTGATTTGTTGTCGCTGCTACTTGGCTAATCACTTTTGCATGTATGCTGGAATAATCAATTTCTTCACTTCCCGCAACTGACACTCGGGACCCAATCGCACCAATACTGCTGATTTTTTTACAGGCTTGTTCTGGAAAACACCTAGTTGCAAGCACTAGCTCCATCACGAATCTAGAACAATTTTCAAATTGACAATAAATTACATGTAAACACTACGATAACAGGCAAATTAGGTGTTCGCAGTGCACGTGTTCAGCACTTTAATGTAGCCATGCGCGGTTTTACTCATAACTAGCGCTTTTTCCGAAACCGGGTCATTCAATTCAAAGGTTATACAGGCCAAATCACAATGCAACCGCACTTTCCACGTTTGTAACAAACAAATTCAAACTGTTGAACTTTTAAAACACTCTATTTATCAAATGCAGATACAATGGACTTTGTGGACCAATTCCGCCACTACGGCGCCACTTACAAAGGTGCTCCAACCTATCTGTGATAGATTTCGCGATAAAAATTGATTTATCAAATTTTTGTGGAAAACCTAACCATTGAAAAATAACGAGTTTTTTCCCAATCCAAATTTACAAACTATTGCAATTTGGGCCATAGCTGCATAAGACCATTAAGAATTCTGCCCATGAACCGCATCTCAGTTTTAGCATACAGGGAGGCTCGAAAGTAAGTTTCTTCCCGAGACTCATGAAAATGACTGAAACTATATTATTACTTTTTTGGAAAGCTGTGAATTTTTGCCATTCAATACTGCATACTTTTTCTATACCTATCTCGCACAGATTGTGAGTTATGATCATTTATGTTATGAAATGTTTGAATCATCATGAAATGCAAAACATGTGCATTAATGAATATAGAAAGATGTAATGGTGCTGACTCATTCCAATAAATGTTCAAAATCAACGGCATCTATTGAGGCTCTCCGAATTTCATTTGGTTCTAATTCCTGAAACGCTCGAGTCACGTGATGTTCTAATTCTTTAGACTCTTTGCTTGATAGTACCCCAAAAATAAGAGTCTATGGGTATGAGATCAGGGGATCTAGGAGGCCACTTGCATCGATCGATCATCAAATATGCGGTCCAATTCCAACCCGACTTCTGCTGTACAATGAGCCGAAGCTCCTTCAAGTTGATACCAAATGTTCGATATTGTTCTAGTGTCAGTTCTTCAATGAAATCCCCAACCGTCTTTCGCAAGATATTCAAATACTTACGAAAATCAACATTTTCATCATATATCAAAAAGCTCAATTGATTGTCCATAATAAAACAGAAAACTTTGAAACTAAATTTTTCTTGCCCAGTAATGAAGATTCCTTCTAATGAAAATAACTTCTCTCAAAAATTTTGATAAATCATTCCATATTATTTTCTTGAGAAAATCTTCGTCGTGTACGCCCATCAACATTCCATATAGTTCGATACTTTGTGTGAAAACCTATTTTACGCTTCCACGATCATCAGGAAGACCGGAAGAAATGGTAAACATATTTTCTAGAAGCAATCTCACTTTGCAAAGATGGAAAAAAGTTAGAAACATTTTTTTTGAAGAGACACTTTGAAATTAGTGTTTTTTTGACATTGAAACCTGTCATGGGATATGATAGATTGATTTGTTTGGAAAAATGAACAGGATGTTCATGAAATCAGATGTGGAATCATCTGCGACTGAAAGATAAATTTTAGTCACTATCTTCCATCGTTCTAGATAACCTGTTGTGGGGTATTCATGTTGAAAAGGGAAACATTCCCAATTCAATATTGAATAGATAGATTTTTCTGTGAATTGAAAAATCCACGATAAAAATGAAGTTATTTTTTGTGAATGACTAACCGAAAACAACTACTTCCCCGGCTAAAGCCACGCTGGACATTGAGCTACATCTGATATTCTGAAAGGACCCTAACTCAAATGAAAAAATCTGAAATTGAAAATTTGCATTTTTATTCGGATAGTTATTTGATTTTCTAGTCCAGTCTTGATTGGGAACTCATATAGATGTATGAGTAAAAAAGAATATTTTCCAAAAGATAGTACCCACCGAAAATCATTTGTAACATTGACGCAAGAGAGGCATCGCATTCACTAGGTCTTCAATACACTTTTCTCGACGAAAATTCATTTCACGCTTCCACAATCATCAGGAAGACCGGAAGAAATGGGAAACAAATTTTCTAGAAACAATCTCACTTTGCAAAGATGGAAAAAAGTTAGAAACATTTCTTTTGGAGAGACACTTTGAAATTAGTGTTTTTTTGACATTGAAACCTGTCATGGGATATAATAGATTGATTTGTTTGAAAATATGAACAGGATGTTCATAAAATAAGAAGTGGAATCATCTACGACTGAAAGATAAACTTTAGTCACTATCTTCCATCGTTCAAGATAACCTCTTGTGGGGTATTCATGTTGAAAAAGAAAACATTCTCAATTGAATATCGAATAGAAATATTTTTCTGTGAATTGAAAAATACACGATAAAAATGAAGTGATTTTTCGTGAATGTCTAACAGAAAACAACTAGTTCCCTGGCTAAAGCCACGCAGGACATTGAACTACAACTGATAGATATTCTGAAAAGACACTATTTCAAAAGAAAAAATCTGAAATTGAAAAATCCACGATGAAAGAGAAGTTATTTTTTGTGAATGTCTAACAGAAACAACTACTTTCCTGGCTAAAGCCACGCTTGACATTGAACTACATCTGATAGATACTCTGAAAGAACCCTAACTCAGAAAAAAAACTGAAATTGAAAATTCAGATGTAGTTCAATGTGCAGCGTGGCTTTAGCCGGGGAAGTAGTTGTTTTCTGTCAGACATTCACAAAAAATAACTTCATTTTTATCGTGGATTTTTTAATTCACAGAAAAATCTTCTCATGCAATATTCAATTGAGAATGTTTCCCCCTTCAACATGAATTTTCTCAAATTAATTCGAGATCAATCAGGATACTTTTTAATGAACTTTCTGCATGGTCTGCTGATATTTTTGTTACTTTAACCATAAATGATGAATAAATCTGTCAAAACCACATTTGAGTAAATAATTTCACACTTACGGAACTTGAATTTAGGATTATAATGAAGTACAATATGTCAGTTCTCTGTCAGAACGAAGTTGATAGCCTACTATCTAAATCACTATGCAATCATTATTTTATTGAAAACGATTCCATAACATAAATATTTATAACTCACAAACGGTAGAATATATATAGGAAATTATCAGGGAAAGTTATGAGGAATCCTATAAGATTCCAACAATTATATGATATACGGTGCTATTCTATTTGGAATAATAAAGTTTCTCATGCAAGCGGCAAGACTGTATTGATGAATTTTTTTTTAGGCGGACAGAGCATGCATTATTTATGCCCCCAAATTTTTTTAATATTTCGTTTCGTTCCTCAGACACTTCTAATGTTCTATCTTCCGTGAAACATGCTGTATATATGTGAAGCTTTGGTTCATATTTTTTCGAAAAAACTTTATACTTGATAGCATTGAAGGTCAATTATTTTTTATTAAAAATAAGTAATGAATCAAATAATGAAAGCACATAATAACTCTAGATGTATCAGCTATTTCTCTTCACTGTTCTATATCTTTGGATAACTTAAAATATGTTCCATTATCCTAATGGAATTAGTAACCATTCTGCATTGTACAGGGATTAGCTTCTTGCGGAGCCTGGTCCTGTTTTGACGAGTTCAACCGCATTGACCTCGAAGTTCTCTCCGTGGTCGCCCAGCAAATCCTGACCATCCAACGCGGCATCAATTCTGGCAACGAGAAACTGCTCTTCGAAGGTACTGAACTCGTGCTGGATCCGACTTGCGCCGTTTTCATCACCATGAATCCTGGCTACGCTGGAAGATCTGAGCTACCGGACAACCTCAAGGCTCTTTTTCGATCCGTGGCTATGATGGTGCCCGATTACGCGATGATATCCGAGATAGAACTCTACGCTTGCGGGTTCCTGTCGGCGAAACCTTTGTCCGTTAAAATTGTGGCAACGTACAGGCTGTGTTCCGAACAGCTGTCGTCTCAGCATCATTACGATTACGGTGAGGACCGGTGTTTAATTCCGTTACATAACTCAGATATCGATTTGATTTGATTTTTTTTCCACTCCTCCAAATTTCATCTCTTTACGTTGATCAGTTTCTAAGAAAAAATGTATGAGAGACAAACATATATAGAGACAGACAACTGAGTTACGTTTTTCTAGTTTGTTGTACGAAACCAGCAGAGAACTTTAACCCATAAGTTATTAAATTACTTTGTATTTATAAACATTTAATTGCTTTTAATTCAAATCCTCTATGGACACCTTTTGGTATGCGAGTCCCGTAGTCCATGTTCCTGCACCAAAGATGTACCCACTGAGAACTCCACCATATAGGCTCGTCTGTACGTGACCTCCACATTGTGCCTTTTGGCTGATTGTATCTTGTCTGTTTTTCTATTACAGTACCTATTCCAGTAATTTTGTGCCTTGTACAAGTTTGAAAGAGTATTTTACTGTGTGTGATGATTAGTTTTGGTTCACCAATTGGTTGCCCAAAAATTGACTATCTTCTGCAATCCAGAGCTCGGCAGTTGCACAGTATATGTTCCTAGTTCCTTTCCGCATAGTCCCGTCATGATTTTCAATTGCTCCCTTGTCATGAACCACACCTTAGAAAAAAAAAACAACTAATTACTGGTGATAATTCGGCAGCACTATAAAAACAAACGATTTTACCGTCGAATAGCTGATGATTTCATCTGATTTCAATAATCATTGTCAACCTCTGACTCGGCGAAAAAAACGGTAAACAAGCTTTTTATATAAAAGGACCAAAAATATCTAAGAAGTTTAATTCAAGTCAGACACTCTTAGTTAGACTTTCAACTCTCATTCAAGTCAATTCAGTTGATCCTGTCTCTCCTAATAAGAAGTACAGTCCAGTGAAGTTTCAGAAGTGCCGCGGAAAACGCAAAATATTGTTACAGTGGAAGTTATGCTCGATAAAGTGAGTAATTGACATGTCAAGTTAATAGTACTCAGCCTCGAATTGAATAGTGTCCAGACGGAAGGCACGCCTAGAAAGTTAGTAAACCAAACTCGGTTGAAGTAAAGAACCGTAAGTTACATACAGACCGACAGACGAAACGTTTCAAAGTGAATAAAATCCCAGACCGTTCGAAACAGTTAATAACCCAGATAAGATGTACGTGAATCCCTCGGATAAGTAAACCACTTTGACCCAAATACTGAATAGAGATAACAACTCGGAAATTAGTTATCTGCTGCCAAAGCGATATGACTCGAAGCAGAATCCTAGGTAAATTGATATTAATTCATTGAAACTATTGAAACTATAGCATGTTCTTGATTGTGGTGGGTACTGATGATTTATAGTGTATGTAAGTGTATGTAAAAGTTTATTCGTATTATGTAAATAACTATTGATGTTTATGGTCTAATTGATGAGTGTGTAAACAAGTTAACGTTTACTGATATTTAAGTGTGCTCGCTATTTCCAATATAACGGGTGGCCCATGATAGCCAACTGTTTGAATTAAAACTTGTGGCATTTACCATCATTGAGTTTGATAAACCTCAATTTACTACTGATGGGTTTATATATGTGACTCCTTGATTAACCTAAGCTGTATACTCAGAAACTGAGGAAACCTTACGTACCCCCGTTCAATTTCTCACCTAGTCTGTGAACTCGACGATAATCCTAGGTTATTGAACGAGCGCAGAATAAATCCATCAAATCATCGCACATTGAAGAATCCCAGCAGTGCCTATATGACTGCAGTGGGCGTTGATCTCATTGCCCCTGTAATAGCTACCCAGGCAAGTCTTTATACCTTGTCTAGTTCGGTTTTAGCACTTCTTTATTGTGTCTTTGGCCACCACACCAAGGAATCGTAGGTTTTTAACATTAAACATTTGATTTATTTTCATATTTGAGTTTACAATAATTGTGTATATGATGGAAATGGTACATATAAATTTAAAAA
Organism: Gonioctena quinquepunctata; assembly: GCA_018342105.1. Classification (NCBI taxonomy): domain Eukaryota; kingdom Metazoa; phylum Arthropoda; class Insecta; order Coleoptera; family Chrysomelidae; genus Gonioctena; species Gonioctena quinquepunctata. The sequence continues at coordinate 72,011 of JAFIRS010002527.1, forward strand.
TAGAATATGTATTACCAGACAGTTATCAACTGTTATAAGTTTTACATGGTTTTAGATAAATTTTTAATAGTATTAAATTTATCGGAAAATAATAATAATATATATACCTAATAATATATATACCTAATAATATATATACCTAATACCTATTAACAAATATTCAGACATTATTAATAGAATTAACTGATGAAAAAAATTATTACTATATTTCAAATTAATGAACATAGGATAATAATAAAAAGAAGAAATGGAGGTTGTAAAATGAATTTTCTTTTGTTTTTGTTTTTTTTTTAAATTTTTTATACGGATATCTAGATTAATAGTTTGTTTATTTCGTTGGTGGAGAATCATATATTCGGTTTTATTGGAATTTACAGAAAGGAAGTTAGAATATAGTCATTTTTCTATTTTTAACCGACGAAATTAAAAAGGTGGAGGTTCTCTAGTCGACGCGTATATCTTTTTTTATGTATGACCACGCATATCTTTTTACAAAGTCATTCGATTTCGATGATTCTTTTTTCATTGGATGGAGGCACTAGTGGTTTTTGCACTAATTCATTCGTTTATCAATTATCGCGGTGTTGGTTGCCAAAATAAATAAAGTTTGCATTGATATGTTTCTAAATTTCTTATTCATTAAAATGTCCTGCCGAATTACACTCGATGTTTGTATTGATATCGGGTAAATTTGTGTTGTTCAAATTCTAAACTGTTTCCTTCAGCAATTTGACTAAAAAAACTGTCAACCTAAAAACGATCCACCTTCGGTGTCGCGTTTTCAATAGTTGACAGTTTTTCCCGTCTAATTGCTAGGCAACAGTTTCTCATTAAACAACCCAAATTTACCCCAAATTTACCCGATAAAATACAAACCTCTCGTGCAATTATAAGTGATAATCATATTATTTAACTGTTAATAGTTGGAGTAAGGTGGGTAAGTAAGTATTTTGGAAGTAATCAAAAATTAAATAGGTAATAATTAGTAGATTTCAGCAACAAAAAATTGAAAAATAAATACTTTTTAACAAAAAATTAAACCGACGAAAAACGGATCCTAAGTCTTAATAACTAAGCTTCTAAACTAATGTAAGTAACTTATTTTGAGTCGGCGCCAAACAAACAATCAACGAAGATCATTAAATTACTTCAAAAAAATTCTCAAAATGTCACCGCGCATCTCGATGCTATCATTTTACGCTGTACCTAATTCATTTGCTTGTTTGATTGGCGCCGACTCAAAATTAGTTACTTACATTAGTTTGGGAGCTTAGTTTTTAAGACTAAGAAGGTTTATTTTATTTTTCGCTTCTCAGTTCCGTTTTTCGTCGGTTTGATTTTTTGTTAAAAAGTTTTTATCTTTAGGTCTTCGGTTATAGTATATTTAGAATTGTAGGGTTTTTATTTGCATATAATAAAACTGTATCATCTCCATATATGGTATATTCACTAGTTAAATTGATTTTAGAAATATTTTGAATATATAATAAATATAAAATTGGACCTAACACAGATCCTTGAGGAACACCTTGATTTAAATATAATTTTTTGGATTCAAAATTATTTACTTTAGTTCTAATGGTTCTATTCTTGAGATAAGATTTCAGTAGATTATTTGCCATTCCTCTAATTTCCATTAAATCGAGATATTTCAAAAGAACTATGTCAACTGTATCAAAATTTTCTTGAGGTCCATAAAAATTGCTATCACATAATTTTCGTTGTCAAGTATGTCTTGTATAAAATTAATTACTTGTAGTTCCACTGTTTTCTTGAAAACCGAATTGATTTAAATCAAATCCATAATTTTTCTTTATGAAGTTTACTATTCTTTTTTTAATAATTTTTTCAATTATTTTGGAAAATATGCTTATTAATGCTAATTTCTTGAGAACCAAATTGATGTAAATCAAATCCATAGTTTTTCTTTATGAAGTTTACTATTCTTTTTTTAACAATTTTTTCAATTATTTTGGAAAATATGCCTATTAATGCTAATTTCTTGAGAACCAAATTGGTGTAAATCAAATCCATAGTTTTTCTTTATGAAGTTTACTATTCTTTTTTTAACAATTTTTTAATTTTTTGGAAAATTTTAACTATGGGCCCGTAATTGATTGATTCTGGGAATCTCCATCTTTATATATTGCTCTTATTGATGCATGTTTCAATTCACTGGGAAAAATTCCTGTTATGAAAGATTTATTGAATAATTTAGTTAATGGTTCTGCTAAAATATTTTTCAATTCTACAATCGCGTTTAGTCAAATCTTCTGATTCAGGGCATGTTTTTTTTAGGATATTAATTATATCTATAATTTCATATTCATCAGTGGGGAATAGTAAGAATGTTGAATTATTTGGTATAGTATCATTAGGTATATTACTTTAAAATGATTTCAATTCTTTTGCTGTAAACTCACCAATAGTTGAAAAGTGTGAATTCATTTCATCTGCTATTTCTAATTCACTATTGATAATTTGGCCATTTACTTATGAAGATTCAATATCTGTTTTTTTGGAGAATTTTGATTTGTTTTTTATACAATAATTTATTGTATCCCATAGTTTTTTTGGATTACCTTGTGATTCTTAAATTTTTTTATTGTAATATTCAGTTTTAGTTCTTTTAATCATGGCATTAACTTTATTTCTCTGAATTTTATATTAAGTGAATAATTCATTTTCTAATTTTTTTTATGTATTTCGAATTTTTTATTTCTAACTTTTATTTCACGAATTAATGAGTCAGTAATCCAATCATTGTTTTCACGTATTCTCATATATATTTTGGTAGAAGATAGATCTTCAGCTTCTAAAATCATATTCATTAATTCATGAAATTCTCCATATTGGGTTCTTTTTAAATTATCAGAAAGTATTTGTTTGAATTTGGGGTACTCGATAATTCACGTTTTATGTAGTTTTTTAAAGCAATTTCTGATTTTTCAATGGATGTGTCTATTATGCTATGATCTGTTATGGAAGTATCTTCCAATTTGATATTGAAATTCAGTGGATGGCAGTTAGTCAAAATATGATCAAGTATGCTGAAATAATTGTTTTGTTTTCTGGTATAATAATTTGGTTCAATTTTGTTCTTGATCTGAAAATCGTTACTGTTTATTATATATTTATAATTATTAGAATCACTGTTATTCGTGAGAAGATTGATATTAAAATCACCTATTATAATAAGTTTTTTATTAAAATTCATTATTTTATCTGAATAATCAAGGAATTCGGCAAGATTTGAATTTGGTGGTCTAAAGAGGGAAATCATTTTCAATTTTGAATTAAAATTATGAATTTAAATTGTATTGTATTCTTTATTTATAATCTTATGTATTTCTCGATATTTCAAACCATTTTTTAAGTAAATAGCAACTCCACCCCCTTGGTTGTTTTCACAACCAGTCTACCATATGTGGTTTCAGCCCCAATTTTCTCACAAAAAAGCGTCTGGCCACAATTAGTATGGTCTCCGTTTTTCTGGTCACTTTTATCAGATGTTGGTTCGAAGTCAGTTTCGAGTCCAATATCACCCAGAGATATTTGACCTCTCCCTCACTTCTCTTCTAAGTTTTATGGGCCCTATTTCATCAAGTTTCCGTCTTCGAGAGAACGTTACTGTGGTGGCTTCTTGAGGGTTGATGTTCAATTCCTCCTAGTCCTTCCATTTGATTACCAATTCGAGGCCCTCTTGCATGCGATTCTTAATCGTGATGTTGAATTTCAGCTGTACTATGACGACTATTGACCGTGTACCCAGAGGTTTTGTGACTTTTCTTTTAGAGACCCCAGTAGTCCGTCCATAACCAGATTCCACGACATGAGGAAGTACTCCTGTGGGCATCCTCTGGACGTCCGGACCACTACAGTTACCTCTATTAGGGTTATGTGTATCATCATGTTTCTTAGCATTGAATCTATCCAGGCTACGAAAGGTTCCTTGATCCCTCTCCGTCTAAGAAACCTGACAATTGAGTCTATATAGGTATTTTTAAAAGCGTCTTTCATGCCTCTTCGTTCTCCAGCGTGTTCTCCACTCTCTCTACCAGTTGGTGGAGGACTGTTCCAGTTGTGCAGCCGGTTCTATATGCATATTGTTATCGATGCATATTGTTATCGAAGCAGTGGTCTTCCTACCAGTTTCCCGTCCCTTATATGCCTATCCACCAGTTTCTCCAAAGTCTTCAGTCGAGAGGACATGGGAATCATTGGTCTTAAAGACTTCGGCGTTTTCTGTCGAGTTTTTACAGGTTTTGGTATCAAGAATACCCTAATATTCCTATATGGCTTTGGTATATGTTTAAGAGCCAGGGTGAGTATTTCACAGACCCTACTATGAAGTAGTTTCATTCCCTGCTGCAATAGTACTAGGGAAATTCCGTCCCGTCCCAGTGATTTGGATGAGCTTCTTGCCCATTGTACCTTAACATACTTTTTTCACTGTCCAACTTCCCCTAGAACCTCTTTTCAGAGCCTACAGTCCATTATCATAGCAGGTGTCTGTCCCATTTGAGCCGCAGGAAAGTGAACCCCTGAGAGTTCTTTTATTGTTTCTTTCCTTGTTCATTTTTGTCCTTTGTCCTCTGGGTCTGGCACGCTTTTGAGTACTTTATATATCCTCACACTATCTCCTCCACAAATCTCTCTTGGCTTTGTTCAGTGCCTTTTTGAAACTGGTCATGGCGTTTTTGTAGTCATCCCACCTTCCAGTTTTCTTGGCACTATCGAAGTTCATCCTAGTTTGCCTACTTAACTCTGCAAGTTCAGTATTTCACCAGGGCACGTATTCGGGTTTGTCAAAAATCTGATGGAATCCTAACGATTTCCGTATGAATTTTCAGTATTTGCTGATGGAGACCTGAGCATGAGTATATGATCAGAACTCATCTCTTTCAAAGTAGTAGACACTTGCCGTGATTAAGATTTTCTGCTTCGTTAATTTCTGATATGTTATCTCAAATTTCAGGTATGCGAGCTGTGAAATCTGTATTGAGAGCTGCAGCAGCTTTGAAGTTGAGGTACCCCGAGGAGAAGGAAGAAATACTCGTTCTGAGATCCATAATCGATATTAATTTGGCCAAATTCCTCTATCACGATGTACCCTTATTCAACGTAACTGGAATATCATTGCAAAATCCAACAATACCGAACTGTATCTATTTCAGGGCATTACTTCTGATCTGTTTCCTGGTGTCGTATTACCGACACCGGACTATGTCATTTTGAACAAAGCAGTCGAAGACGCATGCAAAACGAGTAACATGCAATGCACGAATGTTTTCTTGGAAAAAGTACAGCAATTGTACGAAATGATCATCGTTAGACACGGTTTGATGATAGTCGGATTACCGTTTGCTGGAAAAACCACCGCCTATCGAATTCTAGCCGATGCATTGGGACTCATTGAAGAGAGGGTATGTATAGTTAAAACATTTTCGAATGTCGGAATAGGCAATAGATCATTGGTTAGACCTGACATATCCGACCACTTATTTGAGATCTACTTAAGGTAGAAGTGGAGCTGTGTGCACGTCGCATGACTTTTTGGTTATAAATCTTCAGGTAACACTTACTCGTTATGTTAGCACAAGAAGCATTCCTTAATGATAACGACATTCACAATGTAAAACAGATTTAAATTGTATATAAGTAAAACAGATTAAAACAAGTTCTTATCTATCACAGAAGGTAGCGCCAGGTTGTACTCTAACAATCGCAAGAAATGCAGAAGGAGAATCGTCAATCTGTTTTGTTCTGTGTTTCTGTGGTAAAAGTCGAACAGAGCAGACTGACAGTTCCAGATGTGTGCTGATTACCATGATAATATATTCGCCTTTGAGCCACGTAAGTCAAGTAAATGTACAATTTGATTGTCCGCCGTTTATAACGTGCAGTGCAAGAATAAACTAAAATTAGTGTAGTTTAATAATCATTTTGTGTGGGAACCAGTCCCTTTCTTCTCTACGCTGGTAACTAGGCCAGATGCCAACGGATTTGTCGGAAGAAGGAGCATAAGGGTGGAATATTGCCAAGAGCAAGACCCGTTTCACCCTCATGATTTTACCAATTGGACGGAATGCGCCTATAGGAAGCCATTAATTTATTGAGAGTGAGATTACCATGATAATATGAATGCAGAATTATTCATAAAATGGATGGCACAACAACTGGACCACTTTTTGCAGAAAGGAACCAAGCCACATATTCTGGAAACGAGTGCATTCATAGGGAGATGGTGGTACATTAAATCTGTCAGGCAGAAAAGAATCATCCAACAGAGTAAACATGTAATGTCATCTTCCAAGTAAAGGACCAACCCAAATTTGTTCACAAGCAGATGTCGACTTTTACAAAATAGATCTAGAAAACAAAATGTTAGTTAGGTGTGGTTTCGAACCCGCGCTCCCTTTCGAGATCCAGAGCTTACATCTGGCGTCTTAGACCACACGGCCAAACAACTCGATAGTGATGCAAGCAAATAGAGTGCATATCAATGATTGTTGCTGTATGAAAAATTTTCCGAAAACAGGACATACAAAATTGGTGCACAAATGTTGCCCAAGCAGTAAATTATTTTTCTTATATTTGCTGCGAGTACTTGTATTTTTAAAACATTCTGTTAAGGATCACCCACACCAGCGCGATATGGCGGTAGCGGTAGAGGTAGCGATACCGCAGCAAGTTTCACTGCGTTATATACTTCGAAATCCTCCCATTTTAATAATAATGATAATTTTATTGTCCCAAGAAACATTACATGCTTGTGGTTAGGGACTAACCTATTTATAAGATCAAAAAAATACATATATACATCATGGATGTAGTCAAAAACGAATTGTGGATTGCCATAGATTCACAATAGTTCGAGAAAGTATATATACTAAGGTGAAACCAAATAAACATTTTTAATTATTTTAATGTGTAAATAAAAAAAAATATATTTATACATTTTTATTCAGTTGAGTGAAGTGTATATTTCAATTCGATTTTGAATTTCGCCATTAATTTAATTTTTTTTATGTTGTTAGGAATTGAATTATAGATGATTATTCCATTATAGTAAATACATTTCTTTCCAATTTCGGATTTAACATTACTAATGGATAAAAAATTTGTTTGCCTAGTGGTATAATCATGAAATTTTTCCATTTCAGTGAAACTAATATTAGATGTTATTTTTAATTTTATTTTTGACAAAATGAATAAAACAACATATTTTGAGTTTGTAAAGAGAATTTAAATTCAAAAGCTTTCTTGGTTTATACAAATTTATTATTGCTTCCAGATGTGGTAATTTATATATACATTTTATTGATTTATTTTGTAATGATTTCAATGGTTTTGAAATGGAATCATTTGCAGTTCCCCATTTAGAAATGAGATACTGCAAGTGTGAATAAATTAAACTAAAATAGATTTTAGTGTTATATAATTTCTTATTCTATAAAGAATGCCTATAAGAGGTGATATTTTCTTCTGAATTCTTTCGATATGCTTATTCCATGATAATATTTCATCGATATAAAGTCCTAAAAATTTTGTTGATTTAGTGTAATTTATGATATTTTTTTCGAAATGAATGGAACTGGTGGGAGTGTCAATTGTTCTTTTAGAAACATTCATGTAGGAAGTTTATTGAAATTAATGGTCAATTAATGTTGCTGTAGCCAAATGAATTTTTTTTATATCATTATTCATGTAGTTTTGTATTTTTTTATAATTGTCCGAAAAGTACATTATTGTAGTGTCATCAGCAAATAATTTCATTCTTCCTTCTAATTTTAATTTTGAAAGATTGTTTATATATATTGAGAATAGTACAGGACCAAGAATGGAACCTTGTGGTACTCCACACTTCATATTTTTTAAATAACTCCGATGATTTCCCATTTGAACATACTGTTTTCTATTAAACAAATAATTTTTGAACCAATTGAGAAGGTTTCCTCTGATTCCAATGTTAAATAATTGTTTTAGTAGAATTTCATGATCAACAGTATCAAAGGCTTCACACAAGTCCAAGGATAATATACTACATTTTTCATTATTGTCAATTTGAATTTGAATTTCGGTAATAACATCCATCGTTGCCACCTCTGTGTCCCTGGATTTGCGAAAACCATATTGACCTTCTTATAGTAGATTATTATGCTCAAGATAATCAAAAAGTCTTACATGCATCAGTTTTATGTTGATAACGCTGCGTGAGCGGTTCCTACCGCAAATCGCCACGCTGTTTTGTATTTTGTGTTATTGTGTTCGCATTCGCGTTTGCATTGGCATTGCATTGATGAGATGTAGAAATTGCATTGATGAGATGTAGAAATGTCCTTGACAGAGAAGCTAATTGGACAATATCCAATTTGGTATGATTTAGATCATGAGAATTATGAAAATGCCTAAATGTCATATGTAAAAATCAATAATAAATAGGTACTTTGGTACCTATTCGATTTGTAACTGGATTAAAAAACTAATAAATGCATAAATAAGTGAAGTAGTACTTAATTTTCTTTTAGTTAGCCCTTCCCAATGCTTACCGTAATGCAATTGCCAATCGTTCTTCGCAGGAAATAGCCTCTCGATATTTCGTATCTTATTTTCCTATATCACGTTTAATCACGCTTGAAATTTTGTCAAAACAGTTAGGTGTCATTCGAAAATATATGTGAAACCGTTTGGGATCTCTGCGTAGTTTCGACATGAAAGTATGATATTCTCCATATTTTTTTCTTCATTAATATCATGAGTATTTTATTCTTTGGGGAAAAAACTGAATAAGGACAAAAGTTACATTACTTGATAAATAATACTTACCTCATTCGTCTCTCATCCTCAGCCAAAGCCAACAATAGCAACATTTCTTCTTCATCAGAAAACATGTTTAAGAAAAACTGGTGCGTGACACTGTTTATTGCGTTGGTGTGAACATGAAGAAAAAAAAAACGTTTCCGCAATAAATGCAATTTTAACGCCAAAGATACCGCTACCGTCATATCGCGCAGGTGTGTGGGATCCTTTACTCAATCGGCTAGGTTTTCTGCAGCCAGCTCTCAGCCAAGTCATACCATAAGTAGTGCGAGCGTTTAACATTCAATTGATTCCTTCTCGGAAATTTCCTGAAGTACCATTCCATCCAATTCAACGAATTGTAAGCAAAAAATTCTCTTCTTTCAAATATTAAAATTGACGTGTAAGAGCTATTTTCCACTTCTGCCCCTGTAAAGACGTTACCAAATTTTAGTTTTTAACTCAAATTTCAACGCTTATTTTCTCAGTTATGACTTTAATGGGCTTGGTTCTTTTCTGCAAAAAGCGGTCCTACACTTGCAGAATAGAACCATCCCACGAAGACGTTATTTGTGCAGCCAAATACACCCAAATTCGAATTATTATGCTTCTGTATACTGCATAAACATTAAATAAGAACATATGTATGACACACACTGATATCAGGTCAATTGAGAATTGTAGTTTTCACCTCAAACTTCAACGCTTGTTTCCTCAGTTATGACTATAATGGGCTTGGTACCTTTCTGCAAAAGCGGTCCAATTGTTATCGAGACTTCAGGAACCATCATTGATTATCATAGATAACATATCATTCAAGATTTATGGAAAAAACTTCAAATTCCCAGTCGACCACAGATAGAATCATACAATGGCTGCAAACTAAAAATATACGCATTTCTCAGGGCGTCTTTAAATGTGAACTGTTAGATAATATGCAGCAATCTGAGCCTCAAAAAAAAATATGGCTGTAGAATTAATTTATAAAATGGGCCATTCTGTTCTACGATTACCATATCACTGCCAGTTTAATGCCATTGAACTAATATGGGCCCAATGCAAAACATTTTATAATAAGAATATGGGACAAAAGGGCTACAGTGACGAGGCTGTATTGAATACATAGAAAGAAGCATTGAATGAAGTTACAACCCAAAATTGAGCAGATTGTACTAAACACACTGAAAATCTTATTAGTACAAATTGGAAACGAGCCAAAATGTTGGATTGTCAAATATTACCCATTTTAATTGATCTAAATGAAGATCCGAAGAAGATAATAATTGTCTGATTATACATATTATTCTATTTCAAAATTTATATGTATCATTTTCATTATATACACAATTATTCTAATCTCAGATAGGAGAATAAATGAATGTTGAATAATTATTCAGACGCAGACCACTGAGAAATTCCTTGATGTCTTTGTAGCTGATACAGCTATAATTTAGTCTCATTTTCAATATAGTTATCGGAGTTTCATAATCCTATAATCCTATTTCCTAATACCGATTCAATTCTGTTAAAAAATTCTATTAATTTTATCATACTCAGTTTCCACACTAGTTAAATGGATTATTAAATTCTCCTTAATTATTCTCTTTACAATTCCAAATCCGACCCTGACAATTTTCATTTGAGAGAATTAAATACGGACATACCTGCACTATACTAATCTTTCCACCGCACATACATTCTCAAAGACGTTACTCTTAGGGTAATTTGGGCTGGCCTGACAGCTGTCACTCATTGTTATTACCATAAGCAGATGAAGTTGAAATGAAATAATATATACATTCTATAACATCGATGATTTATTGCCTACTTCGCCATCCGAAAACGCCTGCACTTCACTATTCGTGTTATGAGTGTTTTTGAGCCCCACGTTGGACGCCACTTTCTTGAATAATCATGTTTCAAAATTTATTAGCTCAGAATTTTGAGATAATTTTTCATGCAAAGTATTTGCTTTATCATCAGGGAGGTATGGATGAGCACAAGACTGTCTATACCGTTATGAATCCGAAATCAATCACACTTGGTCAACTCTACGGTCAGTTTGATGCAGTATCGCACGAATGGTCGGACGGTATTTTGGCGGTGAGTTTCCGACAATTCGCCATGTCAACAACGGAAGATAGGTTGGTGTTCCTTTTTTAGACCATGGAATTATTAAAAAACATTTGTTTTCATAGAAAATGGTTGATTTTCGATGGACCTGTGGACGCTGTATGGATCGAGAACATGAATACGGTTCTAGATGATAACAAAAAACTATGTTTGATGTCTGGCGAAATTATTCAGTTAGCCAATACAACCAACTTGATATTCGAGCCGATGGATTTGGATGTGGCTTCGCCTGCAACAGTAATTATTCAGATTATGTATAGTGTATCCATTTCCTTTCTAATTTCGCCTATATGATATTATTTCAAGTACCTCATATGGCTCAAGTGAGTAAAGTTTAAATCAACTTCGGCCAGAGATATCGATTTCCAATAATTTTCAATCCACAATAATCCTGGACCAGGATTAATTTTTAAATGTTTGTACTCTGAACTCATTAATGTTTTATGCAGAGATACTTTCTACGGTTTCCTGTAAACTTGACGAGTAGCACTGATGAAAGCTCTGTCTGCTATGATTATTTAAAATACATTTTTCTGCACGGAATACAAATTTATTCCTTCGAATATATCGATACGTGCACATAGCTAGACCTTTCACTTGAAGCTATTCACTAACTTTTGAAGACATGGTTGACAGTTAACAATCCACATCTCAAATAATATTGAATCCATATTATCAAAATCAACGACAATAATATTTTAGTAACAAACCTGTACAAGACACAATAATTGACGTTCCAGATGAATTATGAAGGAAAGGTATGAAAAATTGCCCAACAAATTTAAATAATGTAGAAAATATTGTCTCCAAGTGGAGCAAATCGAAATTTGAATGTAGTCTAATCGACAAGTTGAAAATGGTCTAAAATAGAGATACTGCTCTTAAAATTATGTGTGATAGCTCATTGGATCTGGAATAACGCCTAGAAAAATGTGCCAAAAGCGTGTATTAGCACATAAAAAATTGCAAAAGTTATAAACAACTGAAGATGAAAAAAAATGGCATTTCGTTTTTTGCCAATATTTCATAAACTATTAATATTTAGGAATTTCAAAAAAGATTCTGAAAGAGGAAATTTCCAACTCTTATCTCCATTATTTATAATTTTAATTTAACGCTGAAAATGGGTCTCCACGCGACATTTTTAGGTTGCACGCGCGGCGTCAAAAGCGAGTACGACACATTAATTAATTTATTTAAGGTATTGAATTTTTTTTTTTTATTTGAAAAAATTATGGTGTATTCTGAACACTATGAATAATTCATTCCCGTTGGAAATTTTACTTAAAGGTGATTTTCCAACAAGTTAAACGATAGTTAACTAACAACATTTCCTCGAACTTCTGTCTTAATTGTAAATGAAATTTTTTTTTAAAATAATTGTCGTAAACATTTTTCGCTTCGTAGAGCCTTTTTTATATACATAAAATTTTTTTAATCATTTTTGTACTTGAACAAAAACTAGAAATTCAAAGTAATGTTGTTGAAAAAAAATTTTTTTCTCTTAATCATCATATTATCAAGATATACATTGATTTGCAAAAAAAATTCCCGCCATTAGTTGATAAATTTTTTATAAACAAATTGATTGGTTCAATATTTTTGAAAAAATTTGTTTCATAACTCCATTATATTACAAATTTTTTTTAAAAAAAAAAACGATAACAATTTATAATTTTTATAATCGTTTTTTTAATATTTTTATTTTTAAATAATTAGTTGAGAAATTATTTTTTTTCTAAAAATCATAATTAACAGTCCTCTATAAAGTAACAAAAAAATATATGTTTTTATCAACAATTCCATTGTTTATTAACTTACCAATTTGTTATATTTTTTTTTTAACTTTGTTAGATTTTTTTTCTGAAACTTAATTAAAAAAAACCCTTTGGGAATTGGAATTGGGAAAATTGGGAAATTTTTTTTCTTTGTTATATATGGTTGTTTTCGTAAATTTTAGAAGTTTCAGAAAAAAATCTAACAAAGTTAAAGATTCGTTTATAACAAATTGGTAAGTTAATAAACAATGGAATTGTTAAAAAAATATTTTTTTTATTGAATGAATGTGGTTTTTTGTGGAGGAACAACATTTCTTGACATGATTTTTGGGTAACCTTCCACAGTCTGAAAATTAAAATATAATCAGGAAAATCTATACAAGTGTAGAAAGGGCAAACTGATTAGTTCACCCCGATAAGTTATTGCGTTCACCAAATTATATTTCCTATGGAAAAATGATTCAATTTGTCAATAACTTGCCGTTTTCTGATTTGCCTATCAAAAATTTTAAAAATTCAAAGATACTTCTCTATATAGTTTTGCTTGACGTTTCGGGGACTATATCTGCCCGTTCTCAAAATCTTCTAAATCTCTTTAATTGTTTTATAATTTGATTTTTGCTCGCAGAGTCTTTTGCTTTTCAACTGACGGATGTCAATGAGATCTGCCAAAAGTTTGAGATTGACGCTCATTTGATATGGGGTGTTGTTCGGATCAGTTTATTAGCATTCTACCATATCTCACTTCCTCTCTGAGTAGAGGTAACCATGTATGATCCATTTCAACAGAATTTGTTGAAAAGCAGTTGTTATTGGAAAGAAGACAGGCCGTTTCTTCAATTTCTCCTTCTGATGTGGTTCTTTCATCAAGATTTTTGTCCTATTCCATTCAATCGTATGATCGCCATTGGATGTGAGGATATGTTCTGCAATTTTGATCCAGTTACTTGTCGATTTCTGATGTAACTCTGATGTTCACTTTGGCGCACTTCCAATGGTCTTGATGTTTCACCTATATACTATCACCAAGAACAAGGTATGTTGTAAACACAATTTTGGTACTTTCTTCTGCGTTTTGGTTTTGTTTGTGTTAGTATAGATCTAGTGTGTTTGTTGTTCTAAATGATGTTCTCAATCATACTATGTCATTCGTTTGATCTTTTCAGATAATCGGGACTAGGTATTATGTTGTTGTGAATGTGGTGGTGGATATCCTGTTGTTGTGATTGGTTGTTTGATGGGTTTTTGTTTTCAATGTCAGTGATTGTTTTTTCCACAAACTGATCTGGATATGCATTTTCCGTGAGAACATAAAATCTGTTCTCAAGGAAAATGCATATCCAGATCAGTTTGTGGAAAAAACAATCACTGACATTGAAAACAAAAACCCATCAAACAACCAATTAACACAACCAACAGGAGTACTCCCACCACCTACACATTTCACAACCAACATAATACCTTATGTCCCCGGATTATCTGAAAAGATCAAACGAATTGGACATAGGTATGATGTGAGAACATCATTTAGAACAACAAACACACTGAGATCTATACTAACACAAACAAAACCAAAAAACGCAGAAGAAAGTACCAAAAATTGTGTTTACAACATACCTTGTTCTTGTGGTGATAGTTACATAGGTGAAACATCAAGACCATTGGAAGTGCGCCAAAGTGAACATCAGAGTTACATCAGAAATCGACAGGTAACTGGATCAAAAATTGCAGAACATATCCTCACATCCAATGGCGATCCTACGATTGAATGGAATAGGACAAAAATCTTGATGAAAGAACCACATCAAGAGAGGAGAAAATTGAAAGAAACGGCCTGTATTCTTCTTTCCAATAACAACTGCTTTTCAACAAATTCTGTTGAAATGGATCATACATGGTTACCTCTACTCAGAGAGGAAGTGAGATATGGTAGAATGCTAATAAACTGATCCGAACAACACCCCATATATCAAATGAGCGTCAATCTCAAACTTTTTTGGCAGATCTCAATTGACATCCGTCAGTTGAAAAAGCAAAAAAGACTCTGCGAGCAAAAATCCAAATTATAAAACAATTAAAGGAGATTTAGAAGATTTTGAGAACGGGGGCAGATATAGTCCCCGAAACGTCAAGCAAAACTATATAGAGAAGTATCTTTGAATTTTTAAAAATTTTTTGATAGGCAAATCCAGAAAACGGCAAGTTATTGACAAATTGAATCATTTTTCCATAGGAAATATAATTTGGTGAACGCAATAACTTATCGGGGTGAACTAATCAGTTTGCCCTTTCTACACTTGTATAGATTTTCCTGATTATATTTTCATTTTCAGACTGTGGAAGGTTACCCAAAAATCATGTCAAGAAATATTTTTTTTTGTTACTTCATAGACTGTCAATCATGATTTTTAGAAAAAAAATAATTTCTCAACTAATTATTTGAACAATAGAAATATAAAAACAATTAAAAATTGTTATTAGGAAAAAAAAATTTTCAAAAATCAAATTGTAATAAAATAAAGTTGTGAAAAAAAAATTTTAAAAATATTGAAATAATAATTTGTTTATAAAAAATTTAAATTTTTTTTTTGTATCAATAAAAAAACGATAATATATTGATTAAAAAAAAAAAATTTTTCAACAACATTACTTGGATTTTTTAGTTTTTGTTCAAGTACAAAAATTATTATAAAAAAAGTATGAATATATTTTTAACTTTTATGGCGTGATCTTGTTAGGTATGAATATAAAAATGGCTCTACGAAGCGAAACATTTTTACGACAATTATTTAAACAGTTTTTTTCATTTACAATTAAGACAGAAGTTCGAGAAAATGTTGTTAGTTAACAATCGTTTAACTTGTTGAAAAATTAACTCTAAGTAAAATTCCTAACGGGAATGAACTATTTATAGTGTTCAGAATACACCATAATTTTTTCAAATAAAAAAAAAATATTGAATACCTTAAATAAAGAAATCAATATGTTTTTTATTGGAAATTTCCTCCTCTTTCAGAATCTTTTTTTGAAATTTCGTAAATATTAATAGTTTATGAAATATTGGCAAAAACGAATGCCATTTTTTTTTTCATCTTCAATTGTTTATAACTTTTGCAATTTTTTATGTGCTGATACACGCTTTTGGCACATTTTTCTAGGCGTTATTCCGGATCCAATGAGCTATCACACATAATTTTAAGAGCAGTATCTCTATTTTAGACCATTTTCAACTTGTCGATTAGACTAATGGGTCACGGAGGAATATAGGTTGAGCGGCGATTGTTGGACAAGATATCCTTCGAAATCAAGTACATCGAAAAAAAATTATTGAAGAAGTTAGCATGAATATAGACGAACATATCATCACTGGGTTGCCCAGAGCAGGTCTAGAAAATACGTCATTATGGTTTTTGCCATTTTCACGAATAACTACCCAAATACGTACATGTACATATACCTACTTCCCAAAACTCAACTTTCATATTATAAACGACCTTGTAATATTATCAATAACTATCTCAATAAACAATTTTCGTGAGAGTTTGTTTGCTAGTCTGTCACAAAAATTTTGGTGATCTGAAAGACCCATTTCTTCATGGAGCGCCGTTTTATGTTTAAAATACCTCATATACAAGTACGACGTTTGAAACGACCCCTCCATGAGTGTGAGAGTCCCAGAGATAGTACGATATCCTGTAAGATTCAGATATTGGATAAAAACTAATACATTTTCAGGGAATTTTCACCGAGAGAAATCTGTCATAAATGAATGTTGAACCTGGCATTTGCATTCTATAATCCCCATTCCAGTATATCTCTCAATACTGCATGATGAAAAAATAAAGTTGGATTTTGTTTATTCACAATTCAAGTGTAAGCCATATGGAGAAAAATTGTTGTGGTCGTAGAAAAATCATAGTGTACAATCAACATGGAAAATCTATTTCTAACTCGTAAGAATCGCGGCACATGCCACTCCTAGCCAATATATTGTTTTTTCTTCTTTTAACAATATAATCAAAGCAGCATTCCATACGCGTTTTACAATATACTAATGCCCAATCTGCATATCAAACTTGAATGTAATTTGTGTAATAATATTTTTGTAGGTATCCAGGTGCGGAATGATCTACATGGAACCTGATTCGTTGGGATGGGAACCTCTGTTGCATTCTTGGTTGAATACTCTGCCATCGTTCATCAACAATGACTTTTACAAAACGATGATTTTCCATTTGTTCATAAGATTTTGTAAACCACTCATTTGGCTTATTCGGAAAGGAGGAGTGAGGGTGAGAATTGATACATAATAAATCTAGCATTTCCCATGACAGAAGATTGTGCAGCAACTTGAAACTTGATCACTAACTCATTTTATTAAACCCATCCAGTTTCAAGTGAAAAAAGAGGGAAGACATTATCCGACTTCGAAAGTACACTACTTGACGAACTAGGTGTTCTGATAGATTTTTTACAGCAAAAAGTTCAGATTACTGCATATATGATATATCTTGACAGCAGCGTCTTTATGGTGCTGCGACAGCCAAGAAAGAGCTCCCATGCTTCTACTTGATCTATTCACTATAAAAAAAAATAGAGAAAATATCTACATATCACCAAAGGGTGCTGAATTCAAATCGGTAGTGAATCACTTGTGTTATATGTCTTCTTAACATTTTGTTTATATTGTCTTGGTAATATGCATTCGAAAATACAGTTCTGAGTTGTTCAAACCTTCAATATAGTGGGTTAGATTAGATTTAGATTAGTTGCGATAAACTACCCGGTCAAGGTACTTATTTGTGAGGGCAAGGAAAACAATATAGACGATACACTCAATATCAGGGTCGCGAGTTGTTTGTAGTAATACTGCGATGAAATAATAATTCAAGTCCCTGAAAATCGTTGGAATTGATGTACTATTGCACGCATATTTCTTGTTATTTTGCATTGAGAATAAAAATCGAGTAATGGTATGGCATATGAAATATTACTGTTCGATGACAGTTTTCAAATAGTTTTCCATTCAAATGGCATAACTGTTGTAACGAACTTACTTTTTTCCTAAAAACATCAATAAAATGATATATCCGTTATGAGAAGTCCTAGAACCGTCATTCATTTTGGATTGAATCCCTCGGGATAAAACTGAAATAAACAACCTACTCATTTCGATTTAAATCATCTCCCCTCCAACCTGACGGTGCGCTATAACGATATAATAATAATACGCGCGTATATAGGTTTTTCAGTACTATACTTCTTCTCTCGAAATCTTGCTGAAAAATTGGAATCGGTCCACCGATGTCGCATCCAGGTCTGCTGCAATAAAGTGCATTAAAAAATCCAGATTGCAATTATGCCAGAAGTAATAATGCGACAGTGTCTGAGTTTTTCACACATAAAGTACATATCAATCACTACTATGTCGTGAAAAGCCAGAAAGTGGCAGAGTAATGAATTAAAAATTTTTTTTTTTTTATTCATTTATTTATTGCAATACATCTTCCAAACAGAACAAGTTCTGGTATAAGGAAGTTAATTGATTGATTACAATTATAAATTTCAACCATTTTAGAACCAACTGGTAATAATAGATACCTATTCAAATCTTAACTAAATGTACATATATATATACACATACATACACATATATATACATATATATACCTATACACATATATACACATACATACATACATACACATAATTATAATTAAATATATTCACAAACACACACAGACACATATACACATTCATATCTTTAAATAAAAATTTAAATAAACATAAATAAACATATACATACATGTATTGTTGAACATCCTTATAACAGCATACTTTGAGTTTTTTTAAGAATATTTTCATTGATTTCAATTTTTTCAGATCATTTGAAAGTTTGTTATAAGTTTCCATTGAACTAGATATTGGATTATTTTTCCCTTTATTCGAATGAATATTATGTAAGTGGATATTATCTGCATTTCTAATATTATAATCGTGTAGTTTTGAATTTTTTTCAATTGAAATATTACTTTTTTAATAATTTTAATTGCTTTATTCATAAGACGATAAATGATACCTTTTTGTTTTTTACTACAGGATGACCATATTGTTATTAGATATCTGATATGAGAAAGAATATGGGCATTGTATATTAGTGTTTGAATATGAGTATTCAGAAATTCAACTCTTCTAATTGCTCCAATCAGAGGGATAATTGATTTTTTGATTTTATTTACATGACTTTCAAAATTTAGATTTTTATCTATAATCAGACCTAAATATTTGTGTTTTTCAACTTCAGTTATAATTTTATTCTTTATTGTCACTTTTAATTTTATTGGCTTTATATTTTTTTGTTTGAAAAGCATGAGAACAGTTTTTTCTAAATTGATTGTTAGATTTATGTCATCCAACCATTTTTCAATTAATTTCATATCTTTTTCTATATTTTTCTCGAGTATTTTTGTGTCTTTGGCCGAATAGTAGAGTACAGTATCATCTGCGAAAGAAAAATGTTTTCCTACAAAATTTATTTTAGTTATGCTATTTACATAAATCAAATAAAATATTGGGGCCAATACTGAGCCTTACCTTGTGCATTGTTTTTCAATTGAACTTTTATTTTCATTTATTATTACATATTGGATACGATTTTCAAAATAATTTTGGAAAAGTTTATAAGAGTGACCTCTTATTCCCAAATTATTCAGAATATCTAATAAAAATGTATGATTGACTGTGTCAAAAGCTTTTTTGATATCTAAAAAAATTGCAGCGCCATAATTGCTCTGATCTAAAGTTTCATATATATCATGTATGAGATCAGTTACTGCAGATTGTGTATTAGAATTTGGTATGAAAGCATACTGAAATTTATCAAAGCCAGTATTATCACTAATGAATTTGATCAGTTGTATTTTCAATACTTTCTCGAAATTTTTTGAAAAAGTATTTAAGAGTGCAATTGGACGATAGTTAGAAATTTCATTTTTTTCTCCTCCCTTATAAATTGGTTTCAATATGGTTCTTTTGAGGTAATTCGGAAAGACGCCATTTTCAATACATTTATTAATAACAAGTGATAGTGGAAGACTAATTAAATCTACTATATCTTTCAAGTTTCTTGAAGTTATTTGATCTTCACCAGGAGCAATGTTGGATTTGAGAGTCACCATTATTTCATGGATGTCTTTTTCCGACACTGGTTTTAAAAATATAGATTTATTGCAAGGTGATGACAATATTGGTTTAGTTTGGAATTTTTTTGATAAAATTAATCCAATTTCCGAGAAATAATTGATGAATTCATTACATATTTCTTTTTTAGATGTTATTAGTGTTCCAGATTTATTTTTAATTTGGCTAATGGAATGATTCTTTTTTTTTTTTTATTTCCTATGTTGCTATTGATAACATCCCAAATTTTTTTTAGGTTTGTATCAGCTTTTTGAAATTGTTTATTTAGGTTTTTCTTTTTTAAATTTCTACAAATTGTATTTATGTCATTTTTTATTTTTTTAAAGGAATTTTTGATAGTTTGATTATTTGGATCTTTTTTGAATTGTTTATATAATTTATCTCGAATTTTTATTTTATCAATCACAGTTTTAGTTATCCAATCATTGTTGTCTCGTATTTTGAGTTTTTTTATTTTGCTGGATTTTTCTTTAGATTTTTTAATACATTCAGCAAGTTCTTCAAATGTTGGTATATTCGAAAGAGTTTATTTCTTAGAAATGCAATTTGGAATTCATCTTTATCTATAATTTTTATAATTTTTTTAATCATTTTTGATTTTTTTTTGGTTATTATTTCTGTTTTTATATTTATTATTTTATGATCAGAAAAATGGAAATCTTCATATTCAACGTGATACTTGACACTGTTTAATTGAAAGTTAGTCACAGCATGATCTATGATTGTTTTTGTATTGTTGTGGTTTTGTCTTGTATAATGATGTTCATCAATTACATTTGATAGTTTGTAACCATTTGTATGTAGATACTTTTGTATTCATCTACCAAATAATTTTTTTCTAATAAATTTAAATTCATATCGCCTAATAAAATGAGATTTTTATATCTTCCAGTAATATTATTAATAATTTTGAAGAATTCTAAAGTATTTGTATGAGG
Organism: Gonioctena quinquepunctata; assembly: GCA_018342105.1. Taxonomy (NCBI): domain Eukaryota; kingdom Metazoa; phylum Arthropoda; class Insecta; order Coleoptera; family Chrysomelidae; genus Gonioctena; species Gonioctena quinquepunctata. The sequence goes on from JAFIRS010002527.1 coordinate 92,862, forward strand.
TGGTCGATAGATTATGCCAATTTTTGGTTTTGGACATAGAGATATTATTTCGAGAATAATAAATTCACAATTTCCCAAGGTTTTCTTTTCAAGAATGTTGAATTCCAAGTTTTCTTTCAAAAATATGGAGACTCCTCCGCCGCGCTTGATCTTTCTGCATTCGTGGATTTCTGAGTAGCCTTGAATTTTCATGAATGGAATTTCATCAGGGTATAACCATGTTTCCGATAATGTTAAGATATCAATTTCTTTTTTTTTCATAAATAATTCTATATCCATTAATTTATTTCTTGATTCTTTGTTTTTGTTTGTAACGTAAATAAATTAACTTGGTTTAACTAATTTATTTAACATTTAATCTACAACTTAATTTATATTACTACGCCACTGTATAGCTCGATGGTATGGGCTCGTTCAGACTGTTTACTCCCTCTTGAGGGCTGTCTATTTATCTCCGATACAGCATTCTCGATGTTTCGAATTCGGACGGTTGGCGACGGCATGTTCCAATTGTTTCCAATATTGACCGTTGTTTTTCGCGGCAGAACGACTGGACTGTTCTCGAACATCTCCGGGGATGATCTCATCGCTGTCGACGGCAACACGCGAGGCGACAGGTCCGGCCTAGGTTCGTTACATTGCCCCCTTCTTAAAGACATTTCGTCCCGAAATTTCATCCTTGGAGTGTGACGATATCTGCATGACTCCCCATATCTGCACCGTGAAGTTCGATGGAAGTAACACTCCACGGTCTTCATGATCGGTCGTGGAAGAGGGTTACAGCAAACCAAAATCCTGACGCCGCTGGATCTGAATATCGCCTCCAGCATACTTCTTATGACTCTCCAGTCCAACCCATCAATACCACAGGATAGTTTTGGAATTGCTAGATCCGCCAGATTCTGGTCCACCATAGTATCTCTTAGTTTGGTGAGACTCTTCCAGACATCTTCATAGGACGGTTTATCTTGGGAATGCCTCTTGGTAACTAGGTAGTAGATGTTTCTCTGGCCTTTCTTCAACTGTAGCACCCCACCAACTTCTGGATTCTGCTCCCGCAGTGTTTGGAGTTGACCAAATTTCTTGGGGAACACTACGGCAATGCCCTGGACATTCGAAGATCTTCTGCCACCAGTGCGCTAGTGCGTAGTCAGCAGGCACCTCGAAAAGGTCTCGTGACTCCTCTCTAGTAACCCCATGTAGAACTTTCTGCCCGTTTGAATACAAGGACATAAACTTCTCGAACGTCATATCATCCTCCGGTGGCTTGAGGGTGCGAACTTGGTCATGGTTTCCAGCGTAAGGGCCAACCTGTTGAAATGGACGACCCTTGGTTTCCCTCGGGGTGGCTTATGGATTCGGTACACAAGGTCGTTTATCCTTTTCACGATCTTATACGGGCCTTCCCACGAGTTCCGCAACTTTGGTGATAGTCCACGACGACGTTTGGGGTTGTACAGCCAAACCAGGTCATCAACCTTAAATCCTCCAGCGTCGGCCTTGATGTCATAGGTCTTCTTCATTTTATCGCTGGCACTCTGGATGTTCAACCGGACTCGTTCGTGGATGTCGTCCATTCTCTGCCGAAGTTTGCTGACGTAGTCCTCTCCCGCAGTGTCTTGTCCTGGCGGTATCCCAAACTTCAGGTCACAAGGCAGTCGCAGTTCTCGGCCCATTATAATACTAGCAGGAGTTTGACCGGTTGACTCGTGTACTGCGGATCGATAGGCCATCAGGAACAAATGAAGATACTGGTCCCAGTCTCTTTGATGGTCAGAGACAACCTTGGACAAGTGGCGGTTGATCGTCCTGTTCATCCGTTCCACCATTCCATCGGACTGCGGATGTAGGGCCGTGGTTCTTGTCTTGCGGATGTTCAGCAGTAGACATATTTCTTGGAAAAGGTTGGATTCGAAATTTCTGCCTTGATCCGAGTGCAGCTCCATTGGAATACCGAATCGACATATCCACTCTTTCACCAAGACGTCGGCGACGGTGATGGCTTCCTGGTTGGGCAGGGCATAGGCTTCCGCCCACTTACTGAAGTAGTCCATTGCCACAAGGATGTATTTATTCCCGTGGTCGGATACGGGAAACGGGCCGGCGATGTCAATGGCGATTCTCTCGAACGGGCTGCCTACGTTGTACTGACGCATCGGGGCCTTGGGTCGTATTCGAGGTCCATTGCTAGCAGCGCATACAGCGCACTTCCTGCACCAGTCCTGGACGTCAGCTTGACAATTGGCCCAGTAAAACCGTTGCCTCACTTTCTGCAGGGTCTTCGTCACTCCCAGATGTCCTCCGGCGACTCCATCATGGATTTCCCGCAGCACTTCCTCTCTTCTGTTCCTGGGAACAATTATTTGGCGTCTGTCTTCCCCACCAATATCGGCCTCCAGCACACGTTTCAGGATCCCATTGTCCAGAATAAGAGAGTTCCATTGTGCCCAATAGGACTTGACAGCCGGCGAGTAACCTGCGACTTCCTGCCATGATGGTCTTCGATTGCCCTTCTTCCAGCTGACGACTAAGCCAAGGTCGGGGTCTCTCTCTTGGTCTTTCTGGATCTTGCTGTCATTCCAGTTGTCATCTATTGCCGCGGTTCTACAAAGTGTTGCTTTTCTCTTCTGCTCGTCGGCAATGTGAGCAATCATCTGGACATGGTCTTCGCGACAAGGCATCTGCATTCTTATGGCTAGTTCCGGCTCGATGTTCGATCTCGAAATCGAATTCTTGGAGTCTCTCGATCCAACGTGCTACTTGACCCTCAGGATTTTTGAACTGTAAGAGCCATTTGAGAGCTGCATGGTCAGTTCTCAACAGGAATCTTCTTCCATACACGTACTTGTAGAAGTGTTCCACTCCCTTTACAACAGCTAACAGCTCTCGCCTGGTGACACAGTAATTGCGCTCTGGTTTGCTAAGCGTCTTGCTGAAATAACCAATGACCTTCTCCTGTCCCTCCTGGATCTGAGATAGGACAGCTCCAAGTCCCACGTTGCTGGCGTCCGTATCCAAAATGAATTTCCCTTTGGGTAGGGGATAGCTCAGTATAGGTGCGTTGATCAAAGCTCCTTTCAGCTTCCTGAATGAGTCTTGACATTCTTCGGACCACTGGAACTTTGTTTGGCCTTCCGTGAGCTTGGTCAGTGGTTTAGCGATGTTGGCGAATCCCAGCACATATCGGCGATAGTATGTGCATAAACCAAGGAAACTTCGAAGTTGGTGAATGTCTTTTGGGATGGGCCAATCCTTAACAGCTTTGATCTTCTGGTCATCCACTGCTACTCCTTCCCCAGAGACAACGTGGCCGAGGTATCGTACTTCTTTTTGGAACAGATGGCATTTCTTAGGGCTCAGCTTCAATCCGGAGTTCCTCAGTCGCAGGAATACTTCCTCCAAGTTTTTCACATGGTCCTCAAACGATCTGCCGACCACAATTATGTCGTCGAGATACACTAGACACGTGTTCCATGAGAGTCCCTTCAGTACTGTTTCCATCAATCTTTCGAATGTGGCGGGAGCATTACAGAGCCGAATGGCATAACGGTGAACTGCCACAATCCTGAGCCGATGGTAAAAGCAGTCTTTTCTCGATCTTCCTGAGCCAGTTCTACTTGCCAATATCCACTCTTCAGATCAAGGGTCGAGAAAATCGTGGAACCAGCCAACGTGTCTAGGGTGTCATCTATTCTCGGGAGAGGGTAACTGTCCTTCTTCGTGACATTATTAAGTTGGCGATAGTCTACACAAAAGCGCGTCGATCCATCCTTTTCTTCACCAGTACGACTGGAGAGGACCAGGGACTGTCAGATGGTTCGATAACTCCTTCTTTTCCCATATCGCTGACTATTTTGTCAGCCTCTTCCTTCTTGGCAAGAGGAAGTCTTCTTGCTGATTGCCGGATCGGTCGGGCACCCCCAGTATCAATCTTGTGCTGGACCACATTAGTTCGACCCCCTTTTCCTTGTCCGGTGTCGAAGATGTCTTGGTACTTTTTGACTAAATCTCTTAGTTTGGGCTGTTGAGCTTTTATGTCTTTGGAAGAGATGGCAACTAATTTTTCTAGTTCTGTGGGCAAGTTGTTGGGTTGGCTAATCGTACCTCGTACGCCCCGGATCACAGATGAAACTGACGAGCAGTGCCCCAAAATTGTTCCTTTCTTTAAGGTCACTGGAAAGTAATTGACATTCATGACCCTTACCGGTACAAATTTTTCAGCACGTAACAGGGTTTTCCTAGGGCAACCCTCGTCCAATTTTCTCATCATGAAGTTTGGGCTCGAACATCATCACGTTCCACTGCTCGCACTCCCGTCCAGGCGAGCCCCCAGGATGGTTTCAGCCTCTCAGGTACGCTTACATCTTCAGCCAACAGCACACGGATCAACTCTTCACTTCTCCCATGAAGTACCAGCTCTTCTCCGTTGACACGTAGGACGCCGTCTTTGAAATCCAATTCAAACCCTCTGGAATTCATGATGTCCATTCCGATGATTGCATCGTCTTCGATGTCCGCTACGAGTGCCTGATGTTTCACTTTAGTGCTGCCAAAATTATTTCAATCGGTAGCTCGCCATATCAGTAGCTGGCTCCTGTTGCTGTGCGTAGCTTCCAAGTTGTCGGTTCAATTCGTTCCGGTGTTCTGGCAAAGGAAGGTCCGAGAATTGTCCTAGTCGCACCTGTATCTAGCAGCATGGTGCAAGGCTCGTTATTGATGAGACCGTCTACGAAAACACCTCTGTTCTGTCGTTTCAGGATAGCGACATATGCGTTGTTAACCGGGGCTTGCTGGACACAGGCCGACGATTGCCCCTTCTCGTCGACCTTCTTTAGTTTTCCTGCATCGGAGTCGTGTTTTCGAATGTTGGACATTTGCTACGCACATGTCCAATTTTGCCAATTCCAGCATCTTATCTGTCTTTTCTCAGGCAAAACTTCTTTAATCACTTTCCTTATGGCAGCTTCCCAATTAGCAGGCTCCTGTGAGTCTTCCTCAATCATTCGGACTTTACTCTGGCTTTTGCAAGATTGTTTCGCTGCCTCGAATTCCAAAGCGCGTGCCAGTGCGTCTACGAGATGTGTTGGACGAGCTAGTGTCAACGCTTGTCTTGTTTCTTGGTCACGGAGTCCATCCAAGAATGCCTGAACCGCTAATCGCTCCATTACATTTTCCGGTGTGGCTGGATATGCGAGACGAACCAAGCGTGCAATGTCAGCTTCGAATTCTTGTGGATTCGCCCGATTTCTGGCAGCGATTTTTCAGTTGGGAGTGGTATACGTGTTCCAAATGGGCCTGGCCATATCGTAATTCTAGATGTTTAATCAGCTGATCATAGTCCTCCTGTTCTTGGGCGGTAAGAGTTTGTAGAATATTCGTCGCTTCTCCACGTAATGCAAGTGTTAGTGCTACAGCTCTTTCCCCTGCATTCCATCCATTTGCTTTGGCCGCTGCTTCAAACTGTCGGCGGTAATTTTCCCATGGAGTTTTCCGTCGAATTGAGGCGGCTTCATGGAAACTTCCCTATTTCAGAAATGACCTTGACATCTTTTATACCCTCTTGAACTTTATCCAAGTTCAAACTCAAGTCCAGCATTGCATTTTCGTTAACCATCTCTGTGGAGGGCGCACTATTAATTCGTTTTCCAGCTTACTGATCGTTTCCTTTATTTTATCTACCTCCGTGTTCATTTGCTCCCTCATTTTATCTATCTCTGTCTCAACGGTTCCCATTCTTCCTTCTAGAAAATTAGCCACACCACACAATTCTTTTTTTAGGCCTTCTGTGTTTTCCAGGAACTTCTCTTCCAGGCTTCTTGCATTTTCTTCCAGGCTTCTTGAATTTTCTAGAAGTTTCTCTTCCAGATTTCTAGAATTTTCTTGAAGCTTCTCTTCCAGATTTCTAGCATTCTCTTCCAGGCTTCTTGAATTTTCTCGAAGCTTCTCTTCCAGATTTCTAGAAAGCTTCTCTTCCAGATTTATAGAATTTTCTTGAAGCTTCTCTTCCAGATTTCTAGAATTTTCTTCAAGCTTCTTCCAGATTTCTAGCATTTTCTTCCAAAGTCCTCGAATTTTGTTGCAGTTCTTCTTTCACGGATTTAGTAGTTTCTTCGAGTTTATTCATTACCAAACTCAAATCACCTCCGGGAACTTCGAATAAAAATGTTTCGGGGTCCTCACCTTCTTGTATAAGTCCTTCTGCAAGTCTTTCCTGGAGTACTTGCTTTTTACCCGTTGTTTCCAGTTCCCTTTCCTCCAATTCCTGTTTCAATTCCGCTACCTTCAAGTCCACAAGGCGCACTTTTCTTGAACACATTTTGTCTTTGACGAGGTATCAGTCTGTTACACACGAAAAAGTTTATCAGTTTGTTAAAAATTCACTTCGCGAATTCTTTTCCACGGGCCACCAGTCTATTGTCTGTTTCACGCGTTGTCCACTTCGCAAACCGGGCCCTGTCTATTTTCTGTTTCACGCGAACAGTGTATCAGTTTATATTCCCACGCACAATTGTCCACTTCGCGAAAACCGGGCCACTGTCTATTTTGGGCGTACAAAAAGGTCTATCAATTTATTTTTCTGACTATCCACTCCACGATCACTTGTTTATTTTCAAAATCTCACTTCCGACACCAATTGTAACGTAAATAAACTTAACTTGGTTTAACTAATTTATTTAACATTTAATCTACAACATAATTTATATTACTACGCCACTGTATAGCTCGATGGTATGGGCTCGTTCAGACTGTTTACTCCCTCTTGAGGGCTGTCTATTTATCTCCGATACAGCATTCTCGATGTTTCGAATTCGGACGGTTGGCGACGGCATGTTCCAATTGTTTCCAATATTGACCGTTGTTTTTCGCGGCAGAACGACTGGACTGTTCTCGAACATCTCCGGGGATGATCTCATCGCTGTCGACGGCAACACGCGAGGCGACAGGTCCGGCCTAGGTTCGTTACAATATTGATAATGTTCTATGAGTCATAATCAATCTGGGATATGTATTTGGTATAATAGAAAGTTCTTATTGGACATTTTTCATTGGTTGCTGCATGCTCAATATAATGATTCGTTTTGTATGTCATATTTGAAAATTCACAGTTTGAACATTTCATTTCGATTTCCTCACAGTTTTTTTCTTCATGTATTCCTCCACATCGAGCACAAACTATCGCGTTTTTACAGTTTTTTGATGAGTGGTTGTATCGGTGGCATTTAAAACACTGTGTTATTTTATTATTTTTATACACTTGCACATTTTGCCAATTTATAAATAGTTTTCCATTGTTTTGTTCAAATATTTTTCGGAATAAGTTACCATTCACTTCTGCAAAAATTGTATATTTGTTTTTGTGGGGGATGAATTTCACATAAGATATTTTTATAAAATCATTTTCATTTATGAAGTGGTTTTGTTTTTTCAGCAGATTTTCTAAATTTTTTTTTTATTTTTTTTTAATTTTTTTTCACAACATATTTGTAGATCCCATTTTTTGTTTGTTTTACAGCAGTAATATTTATTTTTAGCTCTCCAATGTCAATATTTTCTTTAAGGTCTTTTTTTATTTTCGAATGATCTTGATTTGATGTTGGTTTGATAATCAAGGACTCAAAATGAGATGTTTTTTCATTATTCTAGGATTGTTTAATATTTGAGAATATGTTGGTTTTACTTATTTGAAGTAATTAATTCATAGTTATAAAGTAATCTTTCGTTTTCTTTCTGTAGTTGTGTAACATTTTTATCTTTTTCTATAATTAGACATTCTTTTTCCTCAATTATTTTCCATAAATGTTGATTTTCTTCTTTGAGCTTTCGAATTGCTTCTACTTCTTCACTATGGCTCAAATTTTCATAGTCATATCTTATGAATTGTGATTCTTGTGATTTATCTTCATAGTTTTCAGAAGAGCTGTTTCTTTTCTTTCGTCTAGGCATTTCTTTATTTTTACTTTTTTACTGGACTATTAATTTGGTTTAGGATCATTTTACAAAATGACATATCAATAAAATGTCATACGAATTTTCACTTTACTTTTTCTTCGAATTCAGGAGTAATTTCACTGTAACTTCTTCAAATTTCTGTTCTCTCTGTGTTGGGCTTCAGGAAGGTGCCTTAAGGTGTTTTCTATTCGACGTCGTTTATGCAAATCTCAATCAAATTAGGAGCTGTCACTGGTGCTGTTATGACTTAAAGCGTGTTTTTTATTTTTTTAAACTATTATTTATTTAGTCTGGTTTTCTATAAAAGCGTGTTTTTTAGTTTTTTTAAACTATTACTTATTTCCTACTTTTTAGTGTCGTTCATTTATAAAAGCGTGTTTTTAGTTTTTTTTTAACTATTATTTTCATTATTTTTTTGCAAATTGAAAAATGGAATTATCTTATCAAATTAGATAATCATAATCTCCGACCCCAAAAACCCCTACATTCCAATTTTGAATAGAATCAGACCATAATGACAAAACTGGGCCGCCATTTTAAAACCGCCATCTTGAATTAATTTTTCAATTTTCACAAAAAAATCATAATATTCGACCCCAAAAACCCCTACATTCCAATTTTGAATAGAATCAGACCATAATCACAAAACTCGGCCGCCATTTTGAAGCCGCCATCTTGAATTTTTCAATTTTTTCAAAAGAATCATAATTTCCGACCTCGAAAACCCTCAGATACCAATTTTGAAGCAATGGAAAAAACCATATTGGAGCCGCCATTTTGTTTTTTTTTCACACAAAAATCTCTCAATTTACTGTCACCAGAATAATGTACACCTGCCAAATTTCAAATCACTCGTACGTCTGGAAGTGGGTCAAAATCGCGCCCAAAGGAGTCGGTTACAAACAAACATACAAGTGAAGCTAATATAAAGCGTGTAAAAAGCTGATTTTTTCCGGTTATTCCGGTTTTTCTCCGTTACTAATAATCCGATCGAGTCGCGTTAGGGCTAATTTTTTTTGCATTTAGATTCTCTACATTTAGAGTATCGAGATTGCTTCATTGAATTTCAAGTTACAAGTTAAAAACGATAAAAAAGTGGTTTTAAATGTTTATAAAAATTGAGCAATGGCAGTTGGGAGTAGGAAACATAATAGGATATAACTACGAACCGTCTTTCGTATGATGGTACAGTCGTTTTCCTGGTAGTATTCTTGTCACAGAATCAATAGACCAGAAAATCTCTATTGATTGGCCTAGTTATGTTTACTACCATGCCAGATTTGAGTATTTCAGTTAGCTTTTATAGCCATTTTCAGAGTAATGCAACCGAATGTCAATAGGTGTGGCTGGAGCTTTTTTTGAGGTACATCGAAAGCACTTTTAATTTGGGTCTCTTTTTCAAGAAAAAACAATTGTATGACTGCTTTAGTTGGGTAGGCTGATCCTGACTGGGCTGAAGATCACGATCGGAAATCAACTACTGGATATCTATTCGAAATTTATGGTGCTACGGTATCATGGGTTACCAAAAAGCAAACAACTATTGCTTTAATTATCTTCGACTGAATTTTATTTTTAAGTTAACAAGCTCAATTGTAGTTGAAAGACGAGAAGACCCTAAAGTTTTTCGTTATGTTGCTCTCGCTAGTGCCCCAACAGAATTATATTGGTTGAAAAGTGTACTCACTGATTTTGTAATTTTTATTGTAAACCTTATTTGTATGAGGATAATCAATCTTGTATTCTCTTAAGTAAATGGGAGCATTTCAGATTAGAACATATTGATGTTGAATACAATAATGTTAGGGAATTTTTCAATAATGGTATACTCAGTGTTATTTATATACCATCTGAAGATCAGAAGGCGGACATCCTTGCAAAAGGGTTAACCGGGGAGGTTCGATTTTGGATACGAATTTATTCCGTGGTAACTCAGGTTATGTACAGTATTTGTTGACCTATGTCGAAATAGAGGCGGAGTGTTGAAATAGCAATTTCCATAGGTGTAACATAGGTACTGTACATTATTTATATTTTTTATCACGTATGTAAAATATATCAGATAGTGATTGATTTTGTTCTATAAAATTGAAGTAAAAATACGTTTTTGGAATTTTAAAACCTTTTATTTTCACAATTACGGAAACAGGTGTATTATTGGAATATCACACTGTTTCAACAGCAGTCAATTCAGTTAGTCATACCTAGTAGTATTTCAAAGCCGAACTTTGCCTCGACTAGAGTCAGCTATCATGAAATCAAATGCACCCACGAAATAATAATTAATTCTCGAATAGATCGGCAATTCGCAGAAATTATCCGTCCATTGAAAATACTGTGAGATTGGCCTTTTTGTGACTTTAATAACATTTTAGTCTTTCCTATAATAAATTCTGTTGATTATAATTCTACTGGTTAATCATTATATAAAAGCCTTAGAAGCATTCACAATGAATAATTATGTTTACATATTGGTTTCCTACTTAGAAACAACGAACCACTCCAACTGGCTGAACGTCAACAATTGTTTTGTCAATATCGCACCCCAATTACAAAATAAAAATCCACTCGATCAATTACTATCTAATGAGCTTTGGAGGGAAGTGATTTCTTTTTCCACATGTTAATCCCAATATCTAATGTAGCTAAGATCTTTTACTACTTGGAATTATCATCATGGTATTAAAATCATAATTTTTCTTCAGGAAATTGCCACGACATCCGACCACAACTTGGTGAAAGCCACTACGAATCTCTTCGACTGCTTTATGGACGACTTCTACGATGATAAATATAGGGAGCAAGTCTCGGATTTGGACGTGAGAGCTCAAATAGAAGGATCTTTCTTTTTTGCTTGTATCTGGTCGATGGGAGGAACATTGGATATTAACAGCCGGCAAAAGTTCAGCATGTTATTCAGGGGATTACTCGAACGAGAATTTCCGGAAAAGCTCCACAAGGCACTGGAAATACCTTTCGACATAAATAAGCCGGAAAAACCGTACATTTTCACTCTACCCGTCGGCGAAACTGTTTTCGAATATCGTTTCATCAAAGAGGTGAATAACTATCGAATAATGTGTATCATCATCAAAATAATGTCTTTCAGATACTCTTCCAATTCACTGTTTAATGAGCCGGGGATATTCGAAATCAGATTTATACTACAACGGTATTAGTTTTCACCTTCCAAAAAGGAAGATATATAAAAAAATCAGAACACATATATCAAACTAGATCCACCAGTATATCACACCTAGAGTTTATAGAGCTATTGGTAAAATATCATTCACTTTCCCAGCTCCAAGAATATATAATCAATTCTCTGGAAATATTGAATCAGAAACATCTGTCCAAAAAAAAGTTTAGAAATGGATAGCAATACAGAGTCGAAATTTTTTTTATTTATCCTGTAACATTTGATCTCCCTATAAGGAATATACTCCTACCCAGAACTTTTTGTTCTATCGACTATTCATATGCATTGTGGAAATGTCAAAATGAAAAATAATTAAAAAAATATGCTGTGGAAAATAATTCATTTTCTCAACAGATATACACCATCTATTGTTGAAGGGCTCCAAAAATGCTATTTATTTGGAAATTCCAATAATGAGATTTATTCAGGACACCAATACTGATTGTTCTGATGTATTTTATATGTCGTATCGATAAGGATTATTTCATATTCAATTCTCCATAGTTTTATATAGTTATATTTACACAGAGAAGCTTTTTGTATAATGATTTTATTAGGTTGTTTATAATAATTGACAATCCATATTGACATCACCTATTGAAATATCCTTGATATCCTTACTCACATCCAATCCTCAATTACATTTTCATATGATAATCTCCTGAACGGTAATTTCAGATATAGGAAATTGAAATCGATGAACCTGAGGAAATATTTGATCTGCGATTACAAAAATGTATATGATTAATTATTTGCGATCTCTCCATAATCTATAATCTATCTCTAACTCCGTACTAGGAAAGGGCTCGAATTTACTCCTTCAAATTCACAAGCTGTAATACAGTAGTACATAGAACAAAGTTTTTCCTATCCTCCCTCGGAAATGAAGAGTAATTTCTCAGGTTCCATTCTTGGTTTGTGAGAATATTGATTGAATTGAGAATGTTTCTCTTTTCAACATGAATACCCCACAAGAGGTTATCTTGACGATGGAAGATAGTGACTAAAGTTTATTTTTCAGTCGCAGATGATTCCACATCTGATTTTATGAACATCCTGTTTATATTTTCAACAAATCAACCAAAATTAGTTTACCAAAACAAATATCAGCCCATTATGAAATTCAACAGAGAATTAAAATTAAATTTATTCAATCGATTAAATTATTGATGTCAATATACAGGGTGATCCAGTGTTAAACTGTCAATAGGATCGGTTTTTTAGGTAAAAATTATTTGTTTTTCTACAATCATGTGTCCTAACTTGCTTTGTTTCCGAAATACAGGGTTTAGAAGTTTTTAGAAAAAAAAAACAGTTTTTGAGAAATTAATAAAAATTTATTTCTCAAAAACCTTTCCGCTGATTTTGATAAAACTTGCCATGCCTAGTTGCGGTAATAAGGGGCGTATTTGAGTGTGATCCGGATGGAATTAATGATTCCAATGACGTCCCAGAGGGTAATCTAATTGATATTAGCACAAAATTGTACGCCACTGTTTTTTGTGTGTTTAATTCTTTTCTTAAACTTAAGCAAATGGAAATATTTGATTCATATTTTGCTTCGTTTTTGAAAAAAAATATTAAAAACCGCATATAACAGAAAAAAACTCATTTCAACAAAAATCAGATTAAAGGTAGCCAGACACAATCTCGACAACAATTGAGGGTTTGTTTGTAACAAATTTTGGCAGCCTGTGACATGATAATTGATTAATTCGAGTTATGATGGATTTTTCAAATACGTTTATGTTGTGTTACTGGTGAACAGTTTTGAGAATTTCACGTTGAAAGTTAAATGCAAACGTATGTTGAAGTAATAATGTTATAAAACGTGATTGTAATAATAATGATTTGACAAACGTCTTGTTGTTTCTTCATTGTCAGTGGACTGTATTTTTTTCCTAGCAACGGTCGGAGCCTTGGAATGCGGGTTTTGCCATGGAATGCGAGTCGTTCGATATTCAGTGCAACATAATAGCCCCCACCTTGAAACACTCCAGGGTTTCAATATGAAGCCACAATTGATTTGGAAGAACGCAGATCTTAACAACTGGACGATTAACTTCACTCGTGGCTGTTTTGATGGCAACAGAACGTATGATGCCATCAGCACCCTTATGAATTTGCAGAATTGTGCCCAGTTTCCATTTCATGGGTGGTAATCCATCTTCTTTGATGAGTACCAAACATCCAATTTCAAGCAGCTGAGGATGGTGTGTTTTACATTTCACTCGAGTTTGTAGATGCGAAACATATTCTTTGTTCCATCGGGACCAGAAGTGCTGGACGATTTGTTGTGTATGTTGAAATCTGGAGAGTCGGTTTTCCTTGAGATCCATTAGATTGGGCGAAGGGATAGCTGTCAGACTTTCTCCTATCAGGAAATGTGCCGGGGCAAGGGGAGTTAGGTCATTTGGATCGGTTGACATGGGGTATAATGGACGGGAATTGAGCAACGCTTCTTTTTGACACAAAATAGTATTGAACTCTTCAAAGGTTAAGGAACCGTTACCTATCATTCGCTTCAAATGATATTTGGTTGATATAACACTGGCTTCCCAAATACCATCAAAATGTGGAGCACTAGTAGTAATGGAACGCCACTGAACACCGTCATTTGCGAGTTGTTTTGTAATGTGATCTTCAAAGTTTCATTTCGTTATTAGCTCCTAAAAATGTGGTACCATTATCCGAATGTATTTCAATGCATTTTTATTTATTTATTTATAGTAGTAATACATCCAACAGACAGAAGAGTCCAATTATAGGAGTATATAACGTAAAATTTGTGTAACACAGTATACTTTTTCTAGGTTTATATGTTAACAATAACTGATAAGTAACAATACTTTCTGAAATTACATTTCAATTCGAGATGAGCCTATATAAAATTTGTTTGAATTGGGATGCATTTGAAAAGAATATATCCACTGAGGGAAGATTGTTTAGACATCTACACATATGATTTAGACAATTATAGAAATGATGTTGGGAATTCGGTACATCAATACGAAAGGTAAGATTCGTTCTAGAGGCTAAACGAGGAATATTGACGTTCAATAAAGATAGTAATGTTGATGAATCGATTTCATTGTGTATAAGTTTATGAATGAAAGTGAGGTCGGAAATTTCACGACGTTTTCTCAAAGAAACCATATTGAATTCATTTAAGAGAAGATTATACTCACAGTGTCTTTCTGGATATGAACCATGAACTTTGAAATACATGAATTTCAGAAATCTACGTTGAACATTTTCTAGTTTGTCACTGTATTTTGTATGATGCGGGTTCCATATCTGGCTGCCGTATTCCAATTTCGATCTCACCAAAGAAAAAAATATGCATTTCATTGCTTCTAGTGATTTGAATTCTTTGCAATTTCGTATGACAAATCCAAGAAGACGCATTGATTTACTTGTGATATCCTCTATATGTGACGAAAACGTTAATTTCGCGTCAAACGTTATTCCTAGATCCCTACATTCAGATACCCTCGTAATGATGGTATCCTACAATAAATAATTGTGGACAATTGGAGATCTACGTGAGTATGTCATAATTTTGCATTTGCTAATGTTCAGTGGTAAGTTATTCGAGTCACACCATTCAACTAAATTATTCATGTCGTGTTGTAATGAGGTACAGTCCGTAGGATCTCGAATTTCTTTATAAATTTTCATATCATCTGCGAAAAGAAGTTTTTTTGATTTTATGGAGTCACAAATGTCGTTTACAAACATAAGAAATAGAATAAGAAAGTGGCCCCAGGTTTGAGCCCTGCGGCACCCCAGAACAGGCGATAAACTCAAAGCTTTTTTTCCCTTCATATTCAACAAACACATTTCTGTTCGAGAGGTAACATTTCAGAAGGTTTTGGAGTTTCGCAGAAATTCCGAATCGACTTAGTTTTCTCAGAAGTAATTCATGGGAAACTCTGTCGAACGCCTTACTAAAATCAGTATAAATGACGTCCACCTGATTTTTATCATCTAAGAATTTCGAAACATATTGAGTAAGTGTACATAGATTCGAAACAGTGCTTCGTGCTCTCATGAATCCATGTTGGAATTCCGAAAGAGATCTGGAAAGTTTATTATAAATTAGATCCGACAGGATGATTTCAATAAGTTTTGAGAAGACTGATATCAGAACAATTGGTCTGTAGTTGGTAATATCATTTGCCTTTCCTGACTTATGAACAGGGCAAATTCGTGAGGTTTTCCATAGTTTAGGAAATCGGTCAGTATGTAACATTTTATTGTAAATTATTTGTAGGGGTCGACATAGGTAAGTTATATGCTTTTTGACAACTTTGGCAGGAATACCGTCAGGTCCGCTAGACATTTTGTTTTTTAATTTTTTTGATGCTTTTAAAATTTCTTCAGTACTAATGTTGTTCAAAATTAGCGGTAAACTGAAATTGTTTGGGGTATCTGGTAGTTCATGTTGACTATTATTATCATTGGCGGTATAGTTACTACTAAAATATGTAGCAAATGCGTCAACAATTTCCTTTGGTGTAGAAAGAGTGATATCGTTGAAAATCATTTGCCTCGGTATTCGAGTTTTATTTTTCTTTGAATTAATAAACGCCCAGAAACTATTAGGGTTGGATTTCAAATTGTTTTCGGACCTCTCGATGAAGGTTTTATATGCCGCGGCTATTTCCTTTTTTATAGTCCTACGTAGGTTCTTTAATTTCTCGAGATGGAACAAGTACTTCGTTTTTTTATACATATGAGAGTGATGATATTTCATGTTAATGTTATTAATTATGTTCGTGGTATACCAATGTGGATAAGTACGGCGCCTGTTTCTCTTCAAGGGTACACATTGGGATACCACTGACTGCAACACATTATCAAATTCTTCACTGGCCACGTCTGGATCGTCTATTGTTACCAAAAACTCCCAGTTAATTTCATTGATCAATCTTATGAATTTTTCATTGTCAATTATGGTGTAATCGTATCGTTTAGAATATGGCTGAAACCGCTTTTCTTTGGTACAATCTATGGATAATGAAACCGACAAGCAAGGGTGATGCAAATCAAGTGGCACCAGAGATTCTAGTTCTTCTGCCACCTCACAATCATGTTCATCTGAATAAATTACAAGGTCTAAAATTCTTCGGTTATGATTCAAAATACGGTTTCTTTGAGACAATGCGGCGAAATTTACGAATGAGTGAAAACTGTCCAAGAGGTTTGACAATTGGCCAGTTTCATAATAATTTTGTATTTCAGTAATGTTAAAGTCACCAATAATTAACGACTGGCTAATTTGAGGGAGTGTTCCTAAATATTCGAAAAATACTTCATATTCAATTAGGTTCGTATTGGGTGGTATATAAACAACTAGTTTATTAATGGTTTTGTACTGACTGTAACGTAAATGTATACCTAATAAGTCAATTTTCTGGATTGGAGACACTATGTTGACACTGTCAGATTCGTAATGGTCACTATCCACAGCTAGGATAACACCGCCTCCACGTTCACCATAGGTACGATCACTCCGATAAACTGTGAAGTTGTTTGGAAATAGTTCATTTTTTGAACTCATCTCTGAGCCAGCTCTCAGTAATGGCAATAATTTTGTACTCACTAGCTAACAAGTTATTTAAAAAGGAATGGGTTTTGGAATTAAGTCCGCGGCAGTTTTGGTAGAGAATTGATAAGGTATGACTTTGATTGATGGATGTATCAGCTAGTTTTTTTGTAGTATTTTCGAGATGCCATTCTTGTAGCCTATAAACAGGTCCTGTTCTCCATTGGTTCTTCGTTCTCCAAGTTCGCGTCTCAGTTTTTGATAATGCTCCCGTTGCTTTACGGTGAGATCACCCCGTATTTGATATTTGTTGAATGCTGCTGAGTTATAAAGTATCCTGTTGGATTTTAGTAGAGTCTTAGCGTCATCAGGATTTAGACAAAGAACTTTGACGGGCCGTATCTTGTTGTTCTGGCGAATACCCAGACGTCTGGGTGAAAGTGATGTAGTATCGCAAGAGGGTAAGATGAATTTAATCAGGTTTTCAACCACCGATTTCGAGTCAGGGACATCCTCTGGGATTCCAAATACTATGATATTACTTTCACGTTGCTTGATTTCATTCATTTCCGATACTATCTCTATCATATCGAGGGAATTCCCTTTGGAATCGCCGACTTTTTTTTCAGTTCACTGACCTTTTCCGTGAGAGTGTTTACTTCTTTTTTGTAGTTGTTTTCGAGTGCTGCTATGCTGTCTTTTACCTCGTCCAGTTTTTGTTCGAATTTGCCCAGTTTTTCATCCAGTATTTTGAGGATCCCAGCTGAGACACTCTCTGCTAGTGTTTTTATGAAAGATTTATCTTGGCACAATTGTTTTAACATCACGTCAGCCACAGTTTTAATCTCGTTGATCTGATCACGTGTAAGCGGCATTTTTCAATTCACTCGGAAGTTATGGATATTATCAGGATTAAATACAGTTTTTTCCACGGCTCACACTTTTAGTTCACATGTACCTACTCCAAAGCAATAATTCACAATATATCGACTGATTGATAATGTTAAAGCGGAGCAGATTTTTTACCCCACCTGGACATGAAACGACGAAAACATGCCAAAAAATATTCAGATGTGAGGTCACTAAACCTCTAAATGTATAGTCTTAGTGGATAGACAAACGAATAATGTAATATATGCTTTAGAAGTTTTGAAATTTCTACTTTTTTTATCACGTATTAGAAAGGCTCCCGCGTAGTCTACTCCCGATATGAAAAATGGACGCGATGGAGTGATTCTTGATGAAGGGAGGTTGCCCAAGACATTCTCTTGAGGTATAGCATAATATCTGAAACATCTCAAGCAGTTATGCACGACCCTTTCAACTAAATTTCGACCAGATAATAACCGAAATATCTCCCTGATCGAAGCCAGAAGAGCTTGAGGGTCGACGTGTAAAAGTCTAATATGTTCTTGATGGACAATTATCTAAGTCAAATGACCATTTTGGGGAAGAATCATCAATCAATAATTTCTTTGATGCAAAATTAGATTTCTCTAATCGTCCACCCACACGAATCACTTTGTTTTGCTGATTGTAAAATGGATTCAAGCTCAAAAGTTTACTCTTTTTATGTATTGGTTTGGATTGTGACAATTTATGATAATCATCAGTGAAATGATGACGTTGTATGATTTGAACAAGGAAATAAAGTGATTCCTCAAGTTCAATTGTTGTTATAATTGAGCTTATAATTATGAACCTATATTTTGAATATTGGACTTTTATGATTAGTTTGTGATTCCTATTCATAAAGATAGATGTTTTGGGGCGATTAAGTTCATTAAAAAAAAATGAAACCCAGCTGACTATTGTGATGTCAGATTCACAAACGATAGTTTCGAAAGTTCCTGTATTTTTATAAAATAGCGCATTGGAATCCTGAAAATATATATGAAGAACTCATAGAAAAACATCATATACGAATAAATCTGATAATGTTATAAATCATGTAATAGTTTACACAGTTCAATTTACTTTCAGAATTTATATATGAAGACGCGAGTGGATAAAGGTGTTATGTTACAAAATTAAAATTTCATGTAAATTAATTTCAAAGTTTTTGTATGTACCTAATTTTTACCATCCAGGACTAGCTGAGCAAGGGTCATCAAAGATCGTACAATTTCACTCACTAACGATCCATATATGTGAAAGATGGATAACACCTTGCTGTATTCAAAGGAAACAGATTTTTAAGGTTGGCTTCATTTATGAATAAGGATTACCTCTTTTCGCTACCTCTTTCGACCCATCTATTCAAATTCAAATTTTATGGCAATTCCGTCAATAAGAAACCAAGCGCACCGCGATCACGATGTTTACCTAGGGTCTCTTGGATTCAGATCGAATATAGTATAGTTTAATCATTTTCAATTGCAGAAGCTGTTTCTATAGGGAGCAAATAAAAAACTCAACCCGCTTACACGAGCGTATATGCGAAGTAACGGAACAAAAATAATGTGTACTACTCGTAAACATTCTCCGTCGCCGAACGGAAGATAAAAAGAGCCGACAGTCAACGTGGGTTTGAGTGACAGCTGTCTAGTTCTACAGCAGTTTCGCCTAAGCCAATCAGAAGGGACCGCAAGCCAATAATAATGCTTGTAGGTGTGTCCATACGTTGAGAGGCCGAGAAAACTAATGAATCACGAGTTATATTTGTGTTTGAAGAGGTCTGAATAAATAAAAGCCAGTAGCGTCTCTGGTCTGGGATCGAAATAGGTTTCGAAATATTTTCCAGTTCCGCTGTGTTTTGTTGGAAAACATGGCTTTTTTCGACCATAGAAAAATGAAATTATGATGATACGATTGCCTATTAATAAATACTTCCTCGCTCATGGCATATTTTTTTATTTTAACGTATTTTCAAAATATTTAAATATCTAAATAAAATTAGTTATCTCCGCCTCTGCTGCACAAAGGATAGCGCTTCAAGACTACCGCGAAACTTGTTTTTTATGCTGCTGCAATTGTAAATGGTTTAACTTATACCTTCGATCAGAAATGTTTAACATATGCTATTTAATCTCGATATTTTTTACCAGGGTAAAGGCAAATGGAAGTTGTGGTCGGATGAACTGATGTCTGCACCTCCAATACCAAGAGACATTCCCGTAAACCAAATAATCGTAGTAACCGAAGAGACGATTAGAAACATAGCCCTGATGCAGTTGTTAGTACAACATGGAAAACCCATGATGATCATCGGGCCGACCGGTACAGGGAAATCGGTTTATGTGACAGTAAGTGATCTTGACTAAATTGTTCAATAAACTTTTCTGTATGCACTTTTGAGTTTTCTATTGAACAAATTATAAAATCGGTATCGAAAAAAATAAAAATCATAACACTAATGAATATATACAAATAACAACTATACTAATACCTATAACAATTTCTACAATACTGCCAGAATTGCAGCTCAGTAGTTTCGAACACATTGTCATTGAACAACTTTACTACCTACATTCAGATTGATAATATATGCTGATTCTTTGCGTTACTTGAGAATACAAATTTCCTATCAATTTGGTACAGAGCGTTGCAACTCTTGGAAGATTTGAACTTCTAGATCTGAAAAAGACCACAAAACATTAACACGATGTTTCCAAGAGAAATGACTCCAAAAGAAATACAGAATATTATCAAAACCCCATTGTATTATTTTGTTCGAAAGTGGCTCATTTCCAGATGAATTGGAAGTGACGATAACCAATCCAGTACACAAAAAATCTGAATTTTTCAATTATCGACCGATATCTCTTATATCGATTGAAGTTTCCTAACTAAAACTGTTATATTGTTATATTCGATTATTCAAAATCAGAAACATACCTGTATGTGGTTAGGCAGATAATTATTTGAACTGCAATTTTCTATCATTTTTAATTTAATTGAAAAAATAATTTTTTTAAACATATTTTTTCAAAAAAAATTATTTACTCTGAACACTCTCATACACTAATAAAAATCAAATCAGTTTTGAATAACTCTGTTCAAATTCAAGAATATTTGTATTAACTTGTTTTTTTTTGTAGGGAATCTCAAACTTCATGTTTTTGTCAAGATAAAACAGCAGTTATGATAATATGCATATTGAAAAACTCTTATTTAAAATGCAAATTTTTCATCTCAAATGTTTATTAAAAAAAAATTGGCAAAACCATCGACACCAAATTCAAATATTTAAATACGTTTAAAAACATTGTATTATTGCTTTTGAGATTTGGGTGCGTTTAGTGCATACATTATAGATACACTATTTCGTTAATATTAATTAATAATAATGTATACTTTTAACCCTCCATGGGTATGCGGGATTATTTTAGTTCGATTTCATGTTTGTACAGTTCTTTAATAAACATTTGAAATAAAAAATTTGCACTTAAAATTAGAGTTTTTTAATATGCATATTATCTTCACTACTGTTTTACCTTGTTGAAAATAATTTTTGCGGAATTTTAAAGTTGTGTTTAATATCGTTGCAACAAACATGAAATTTGTGATTCCCAAATAAATTAAAAATCCAAGTTAATTTTAGGAATATGCTCGAATTTGAATATGCGAAATTGATTTGATTTTTAATTTATTTATGGTTTAGGGTTTAGGGTAAATATACAAAAAATTGGGAAATTATTAATGTTTGAAAAACAATTCTTGGGAGGCCACGTTTTGGTATTTTGTCATAACTTTTGATTCTTATCAACTTTTCTCAACGACATTTTGCTGAATTTTCTGAATTGATGGTACTTTACTCTTTTTATATTTTCGGACCTACCCTGTATGCTGTTTGAATTTTGGTTGTGCAATTAATTTTGAGAATTCCCATATGTAGCAAACTCAAATGACCACACTATTATGTTACGAAACTGGGGTCCGTACTAAAATATACTAAATAAATCAATAACAGTCCACTGTCCAAGATACCACACGTGACACTAAAACTGTCCAACCTCTTTTCCTCTATCCGGAATAGCAACGAACTCACTAACTGTCCTGTTAGCTACAGACGTTGCCTTATATAGTTATCAGTCACATGGTAGATCATGCTAGAATGCGATGAACCTTTCGAAAATGACTTTTTGTAAGAGAATAAAACTCCACCAATGACCTTTTTTTTTGGGAGGTGGAGGAAATCTATGACGGACCAAGTGTGGGACTCCCTGACACAGATACACTGAAACATCTACCCTGTGGGCTCATCAGGCTGTGGCTTCCGACGACACTTGAGCCCTCTGGCCCATTGTATTTTACCTGGTATGGTTTCATTCACCATGTCGTATCCATGGTTCCCGATTAGGTTCGAGTTCCCTCCTAGCGACTGCATGTACTGCCGTGGCTACCTTGCGGTGCTGGAGGTTCATCTGAGCGGCCTGTGGCGTTTGTTTAGCACCCTGAAGAGTCCTCTTTCGATTTCGTCTCCGAGAACGCTCGGAATCATAACCACTTCAGTGTTCTGAAAGAAACCGAGAAGGCCAAGAGTTGTCCTCATTCCTTTTCGGGGTTTCGTCTCGTGGTCATTTGTTCCTCCGAGTGAGTGAGGGGAAAGGGGTTGCTCCGGCCCTGTGGTGCCCTCTGCATAGGGCCAAGGCTGATTATTCCGAAATTTCGCCCTGTTTCTCGGAGGCTACGTTGCGGCACCGTTTGTTTTAAGACCCTGGTGTCATACATCCGTTGCCATGGCGCTCTCAGCTTCGATTGAGGTCTGTTTGCCAGAGCTTCGTTAGGCAAGTCGCAGCCGCCCACATGCAAAACGAATGTCCACTCAACCGTCCCATTCGCTGCGCGGCCGCGGCCTGTTCACCCCATACCACGTGGAGGTGAGGTTGGACTTTAAGGAGCACCAAAGACCTCGTTGTTGAAGATGTTTTCTGGGTTGGAATGGCATAGGCTTCTTCCCATTTGCTAAAATAATGACCATCCGTACGAATGGAGCACTTACGTAGTATTCCTCCATTCCACCCCTGGACATCGTATTGAGACCTTCAGTTGCTCCGCACTCTGGACATCTCCTGCATAAGCTTTCTACATCGTCTCGACATTGAACCCTGTTGACCCTCTGCCTGATCTTGTCAAAGGTCTCATTGATTCTCAGATGTCCTTCCTTCCATCCATCAACCCCTCACCCATCCTCCTCTTGGCCAAAACCAATGTGGAGTTTGACAACTTCCCATCAGCTGACTCCCATGAGTCAATTTTCCACATCCAGTGAATCCCACTGTTCCATCATTGTCTTGAAGCTGGGATCTCTGCCCGAAATATATCCCCAGGAGGGTCTGCCAGTTCCGTCCTCTTTCTAATGTTTGGATCGGTTTTGTGGTCCTGTCTTATGTGTGCGGTAGTCCATTCGTCTTCAGTGGATATTCTCGTTCGCCTGGTGTTGAATGGAGTTTGTTTCGTCCCTTTAGGATTGTCAGCGGCAATATGTGATAGCCCTGTTGTGACTGCGAGGGACTAATGATATAGTGCCCTGTTAGGTCAATGAAATGAATACCACCATAATCTGGATGACAATTATATATTTCCTTCAGTGCTGGGTATATATAACTCCGATCAATGAACAGAACGTGATATCATTGTACGCTCAACATATATGAGGTTATCATAACAAGGTAAAAGTTATTTGTAACGTGATATCATAATAAGATGAATTATTGTTCACATCATCAATCACCTCGTTTCCATTATGAATAAAAATTATTCTTGTTAGTGAACTTTCAGAAAATATTGAAAAATTGAATTTTTCATATCATGATGGTTAAACACCTGGTATTGGCGACTCCCTCATAGCATCTAGTTCTCTGACTTTGCTCGGACGCTCTAGAATACAGTCTCTTAGATAACACATCTGCATTGGAATGGTACTGGTTCATCTTTCCTCTGATGGATGGGCTATCTGAAGTTAGCCTCGGATGACCCTGGGAGCTCCACTTCCACTAGCCCGTATGTTTCTCGATGTATTGGCCAATCTAGTTTCTGGGTATCTGTGCGAAAACCACTAGATGATCCGATCCCCGTCGGCGAGTATGAACGAGTGGGTGTCCTCCAACGCGATGACCAACGTGGTGACAATTCCACTCAGCAATATCTCTAGAAATGTCCTCTCCTACCACATCTGGAACATTTTTCTCTCATCCCTCCAGATGATCCTGTCCACATGTGAGTGAGTGAGAAGAGAGTGGTGGTAACTCCACACTGCAATCTCTCTGGAAATGTCCAATACATCTGAAACAGTTACCTATAGATTGATTGTTTGCGCTCTTATTCTTGGGTTCCAGTTCATCCAGTATTCTGCATCTGTTCTACGCTGTCGCTTTTTTCCTGGAGTGGTTCTCCTATCGATACTGCCTTGGGATGTTGGATGCTTCTTCCAGTTCTAAGGCTGCTTCACTGCATTTCTTGAAGTGAGTTAATCTCAGGGACGTGTGTATTTTAATATATATCAATCCATCAATGAATACCCGCATCGCCAACTGTTCTTTGAAATCCTTCGCGGCATCTGGGTAGGCAAGCAGAATAAGCATTTCTACATTACTTTCATAAACAGTAATTTTATATGAATATGGTACGAGGATAGTCATAACAAAGTTGCTACCAGTAACACGGCGTACCACGCCCTTAACACCAGGTGACGAAAAAGCTGGAAAATCATAAATTATAAGTGAATTCTCTGAGGCCAATATAATTGAATGAATCAATTATTGAACATACATCCAATTAAAAATTCTCATGTTTACATAATGGCGCATTATTACCTTGGGCGAAACATTCTTTGGAACTACTGCAAAATAAATCATTGTATTTACAAATTAACCCTCATTCACCAATCTATCACACACACCAAACAATTTGTTGAATCTTCGTTCATTGCCCAAATATGAAAACTTTATGTTTCAATCATTTTCTTAAAACAGGAGAAATATTCGGGTTTAACTTTCAATCAAATTCAATATTCGCAATAATCAAACAAGACATATCAATTGTATGAATTCACTACGTTTCAAATCATACTTTGCGTATGAGACTATGGAAATCAACAACATACCAATACCCCTCACTAATTCAGCTGAATTATCGGTATCGTAATTGACTTATTTCTGAAATGTTCAAATTTTAGTCAACAAACTCCGCAGACTCATCTATAAGTTCAAACAATTAAGTTTTTCGCATTACACATCATAAGGAAGATATTATATTATTCATTAGTCCCGTTCACAAAATGGTAGGTATAATAGGCTAGGGAGAAATGAGGATTACAAATGCGAGACCTCTGGAACTGTTACAAAAGCGCATACTGAAAGTAATAAAAATAAAATAATCAATAAAGAATCTTTTCAAAGAAAAGCTTTTATTCAAATGCACTAAAAAGTAAAAAATAATTGCTTTTGATGTGTGACGTATACTCCGTGAGTTATAGATTCAAAAGTTTGTCGCGCAATGTTTTCAGTTCGAATACAATAGCGACAAGCTTTAGAATCTATAACTCACGTTACGTCACATATCCAAAGCAATTATTTTTTAATTTTTAGTGCATTTGATGAAAAGTGTTTTTAATAAATATTTTATTTTGTGCTTTTTAGTACATACTAGCATCGTTATTATGATGCCTTTTTTCTGTAAGTTCTGAGCTATCTAGTCCTTCAATGAGGAGACCATCCAACGATTAACTCATCTTGAAGTTGCCATCTTCAATTTATAATTTTCGACTAAACTCATATTCTCCGATCCCAAGAACCCCGACATACCAATTTTGAATAGAATCGGACCATAAACACAGATCATCGGCCATCTTAGAGCTGCCACTTTGATTCCATGAATTTTGAAGAAAAAATCATAATATCCTACTCTGAAAACCCATACATACCAATTTTGAATCGAAACGGACCATAAACCTAAATCTTGTTCCAATTTTTTTAGCCGCCATTTCAATTTCATAAATTTTTAAAAAAAATTCATAATATCCGACTCCGAAAACCCCCACATACAAATTTTGAATAGAATCAGACCATAATCACAAAACTCCTCCGACATTTTGGAGCCGCCATCTTGAATTTGATAAATTTGACAGAAAACTCTTAATCTCCGACCCCGAGAACCCCCACATACCAATTTTGAATCAAATCGGACCAAGATCACAAAACTAGTCAGTCCGCCATCTTGCATTTTTGAATTTTGACAAAAAATTCACAAACTCTTGTCTCCGAAAACCCCCACATACAAATTTGGAATCGAATCGTATCATAATCACAAAACTCGTACGCCTTCTTGGAGCCGCCATCTTGTTTTTTTCTCTACCAAACATTTAATAATGTGTGTTGTGAATTATGAACACCTGCCAAATTTCAGCTCAATCGGATGTCGGCAAGTGCTCCTAAAATGGATTAAAAATTTTGAACCGGAAATAATGACAGAATGACATACGAACGAAGCAAGTTAAATAAAAGTTGTAAAAAAACAACTTTGATGCGATAATCCTCGACTTACGACAACTTTACTGCAAAACAATTTATTTACAATGCTCGAAGGTTAAGAAATTCATCACCTGGCTCATTGAAAATCATAAACTCAAAAAATGTGTACAAAAAGAAAGTGAAAACTTGTATTTTGTCTGTGAACAGATTTTTTTTTCATAATCTTATCCATTCCTGATATGTACCTTTATTGTATTTCTATGATCTAATGTATTTTCGATTCATTTTCATGTATTCCATTACATTACTTCGACTTTTGCTTTTTACATGCTTTTATCATTCATAAATCATGTGTCTCTAATATATTCATATTTATACATTAGTATATATGCACATATAATATGTTTTTCTACGTTCATGCAAAAATCAACACTTTAGTGAAAAAAGTGGTTCTTTATTGCACTGTGCAATAAAATGTTTATTGCACTCATCTGTCATTCTACATCTGTCATTTGTGATCAAAACAAACATAAACGTCAAATCGACGCAATTTTTAGTACGCTCTTTATTTTCCTACACTTAGTGCCATCTGAATAAAACATTCTTTGGTATTTGCATGAACGTAGAAACAATATTGAATGCAACTCGAGCAAAAAGTGTTTATTGCACTCGACGTGTTGTCCAACTCGGCCTGACGCGCCCTCGTCGGACAACTTCACGTCGAGTGCAATAAACACTTACGTTTTGCACTTGTTGCATAAATAACTATTATATGTTAGTGAAGGGTTATATAGTATACAGTGTTTTTACCAAAGCATAACTTCATCTTTTATCAAAAAATCATATACAGATTTATCATTCGTACACCACTAGACAGTTATTTCTATATAATAAGGAATTTCCATAGACAACCTCCTCAACAGCTTTTTGGGATGATCTCACCTCTATTCACCCTAAAACTTTGGTTTTGTATAAGTATTTTATAGATTGTAATTAATATGGTAAATAAACTATTATTATTATACTCAACCAGGAGACTGAAAATATATAATGTTCATATGTTTACTTTATGTTTGTAATGATAGATACTTGATGATCCCATCAAATGACTCGTATCAAATTATCCAACTTTATGAATCTTGAACTTCAACCGCGACGTTTCTTTCGTAGATATTTTTGGCATTCTATCTTTTCGAGTCACAGTGCATTCCATTCAGGTCAGGATATACAGGTAGTCATATAATTTATTGCGATGTCCAATTCATCTTTTGATGAAGCCAAATTGGTTAGTGTAGTAATATTGTGTGGGATGTTACGATTTTTGTTGCTGTTTTGAAAATATTTTAGAACCATAATATCTTCTATTGCTGATAATAGATAAAACTGATATACTATATTCATTTCAGGATTTTTTATTGAAGAAGAACCATACCAATATATACTTGCCGCTGTTTATAAATTTCTCCGCTCAAACAACTGCCAATCAAACGCAAGATATCATCATGGCAAAATTGGATAAGAGAAGAAAAGGTAAAAGTCAAACAAACTACTGAAAAGTAGATTGCGCTGGGTGGAAAAAAATGATTTTATGATATCCTTTTTTCTATCCACTGTTTTTCAATAACCCTAGAACCCCTGCTACCAAAGAAGGGTGAAAAAATAATGCAAGAGATGTAATGAAAAAACAAGCATCATAATGTCATAATTTTATTTGATGTGAGTCTAGATGTAATTTAAATAGAAAGTTCAATTTTTCGAAATTTTTCATCAGAATATGTTAGTATTATTTCATATCCCCATTTTCTTCTTCATTTGAATCATTGATCTATTTTATTTATGGAAGCCTCTACTTAGTCTTGTCCAGTTTCCCTAAGGTTTTTTGGGACAGTTCAAATTATGTTTGTATATATTATGTGAATATTTTTAATTTTTAGAAAGATTGGTAGGATTTGTTATTAACTCTTTCAGGGGAAGACAATCATGCTAAATGTAAATCATAGTGGGGCGAAAAAAATTATTT
This sequence comes from Gonioctena quinquepunctata, assembly GCA_018342105.1. Classification (NCBI taxonomy): domain Eukaryota; kingdom Metazoa; phylum Arthropoda; class Insecta; order Coleoptera; family Chrysomelidae; genus Gonioctena; species Gonioctena quinquepunctata. The sequence continues at coordinate 120,995 of JAFIRS010002527.1, forward strand.
TATCACTCAATTTTTAAGGTAAATATAAAAATACAAAAAAAAATTGTAAAAAAACTCAGGATGGCAACCCATATTACGCCGGTACACTAATTAAACCCACTCTAGTTACGGTAAGAAACATTGTGTAAGTGGTATACTTTTTGTACCAACGCCCCACTACACGCCCTCTTTTCATGGTTCATTTTACGTACCACTACCCTTCAAAGAGTTAAGGCAATAAGTAATGACATAAATCAGTTGGTAGCTTCTTCATATCAAAACATTATTATTCAAAGAACCAATTTTTCCATACAGGAGTGTTTGGGCCTCCCGTTACCAAGAAATGTGTTATTTTTGTCGACGACGTCAATATGCCATTGAAAGAGACCTATGGAGCTCAACCCCCGATTGAACTTCTGAGACAATGGTTCGACCACGAAGTTTGGTATGACCGAAAAGAAATAGTCCCCATAAAGCTCATCGATATTCAGGTAAGTTTGAACTGATTAATCAATAATTTCATTGTTTTTTCCGGGAAATATTTCGGTGTTATCGTTATCCTTCAATAGACAAATTCAAATATGAATACATAGTTCAGGAACATTGTCTAATGATTGGTATTGTTGGCATTTTTCGTCCTCCTTCTCCAGGAATTCTTTGCTTGAAGTAGTACCTCAAGCTCCAGATCCCTGAAGTATTCTGAGGGGATGTTTACATCTCTTGTTGTGTACAGTATGACATTACATCAGGATATGGTGTTTTCGGTTTATCTCCCTCGTAAATACAGGTTCTTTGTTTGTAAACATGAATAGGGTGTTTATAAAATCATCGTTCAATTGAGAATAGAAATGTTTCCCTTATCAGTACAGGTATTGTTCTCCCGATATCATCTGAGACTACAATATCAGTGCCTCAAATATTTTCCGGTTGAAGTTGCCGATGAGATATTTGGCTTGCGAGAGTCCTGGAAGTCTCTTCTATCCTGCGTGATATGATATGACATTTGAATAGTATTTGAATTCGTGTATGTTTAGTTGCCCATACCACAATGATGCATTAATAGAGAAATCGACCATTAATAGGTTGTTAATGGCCAATTTTGGTGTATTTTTGGCTGCATATATCACAATTATGCATTAATAGAGAAATTGAATGTCAATAGGGACCGATCGATTTCGTGTAGATTAAACAGACTCGTTAATACGAGGTCGCCAGAAAAAATAGTACCTTCGTTACAACTCTACAAAACAAAACCAGAAGAATAACAGTTTATTCCGAAAGTTGATGCGGCTGCGAAATATATAATTACGCCCATTATTTATGGTATATGAAAAATGATTTTTCGGGGTAAATTTTTCACTTATAATCTCCCTAGAGCATGAATTATTGCCGGAAATTTTTTGAGTACATGAATTTTTTGAAAATTATCATGAGTCGCGAAGCGACGAGAAATAATTTTCTTTAAAAATTCATATACGAGACAAATTTCCCGCAATTAATTCAAGCACGTGAGGGATTCGGTAAGAAAATTTTATACCGGAATTATATTTAAATAGAAAACATTAAGTAAACATTTATTTTATTTTTATTCACAAATAAATAGATGGCTGTGTGTAATGGGAATTTTGGGGGGGATTTTTTTCTGATTTTCCCCGTTCCCTAGTAAAATAAAATATATAATATCAGATAAACTATTATAAAAATTAATTGATTTCATACAATTTTCTTACTAGGTTTCAGGGAAATGTTAATATTGACTAAAAATGAAAGTTGATACGTTCGTATTGCGGGAGATATTTTTTGATTTCCCCCGTGCCCTAGATAAATTTTTAAATAAAATTAATTTTTTTAATTTTTTATTTTAAAAACCCAAATAAAATGGAATTTATAATATCAGATACATTATCATTATAATTTATTTCATATAATTTTCTTACTAGGTTTCAGGGAAATGTCAATATTGACTACAAACAAGGGTGATATTCAGCAAAAAATATATAACTATACCTATACATATATACTTAAATATTTTCCATATTCTTTTAGGTTTAATTCTAAGAAAAATTAATATTAGCGGAAATAATTTGTTTTTCAAATAATTCAGGAAATCGGGATATTTTATTCTTCATTCTAAATAGAATGTTGTTGGCGTATGTTGCCGCTTAAAAAAATATTTTGTAAAGTTAGCCATGGATTTGACATTCACTACTCCTGTCAATCAATATTTTATTTGTGGCAGTGAAAAAGTGATAATAAAATGAACTTTCAATCGTATGAATTGTGTTCCTTTCGCAAAGAATCACAGCACATGTAAAATGTAAAATATTCAACATACCTAGTGGAAGAATCTGGATTAAATCCTGAGCAAGAAAACTTATTTGAAGAGATTGGCAACATTCTGCGTGATATTGTGCCTTCTTTTGGGCACAAATCTAATACTCAAAGAAATAAACTGGTGTCTCAGTATAATATTTTTATCTTATGAAACACAGGCATATTGTTAAAAAAAATACCGGTTCTGTGTTTTATTCACCACTTAGGAAAGAGGAGGTAGAAGTGGAATTTTTGAAGAATTTAAAATTAATTAATGATATTATAGAATGTACACCTTAATAAATTGTTGTAAATAAAAAATATTGTCAATATTATTTCAATATTATTTTTGTCTAATTATATGATAGCTGTCATGTGCCGGGAAATTTCCACTTATTAATTTTACGTCTGCATGCTAATTTGGATGAAACATTTTCAGAAAATTTGCTGGTTACCATAGTAACAATGTCGAAATAAAGCATCTGATTGGTTGAAAATGACTGGTATAAAATTTTCAGTACAATTACAAATGTTTAGTATCCCAACGACGTGTTTCATTGTCTTGTCGTTTCAAACACAAAATAAACAATATTCGTATGGGTAAAATGGAATCGATGTTATTAAAAAATATATAAGGATAATCACGAATCCTGTAGGCATATATCAGTCATATAGAGACATGTTTGACATGTTATCATGTAAATGGTTGTGTAATTTGAACTGAACATTGCCTCTAAATATACTTCGGTTAAGAGGAAAAATGTGTCGTCATTTCGTATGCAAGGAAAGGACCTCTTTGGTTCAAGTGTAAGGGACACCTATTTCGGGGCGTCAGGGATAATTGCCTCCATGTTTGCACAATAGTATTAGATGAACTATATGCCGAAGGTAGTTATTCTTGGCACGATTTTCATACCAAATGATCACTTTTCCAGGGGATAAGGGAATTAATTAATTGGTTAATAATTGGTTGGTGTAACTAGCGAGCCCTTCGGAAGATATGGCCCGATTGAAATGATAAAGACATCATGCAAGACATACATTTTGTACTATATTTCCAACAAAATAATTTTGGATGTATCATAATCTATTTTGATTGAATTCTCTTTAGGGTCTTTGGTCATAAAAAATAATTTTATTCGTGGCTTAAGGAATACTCCATAGCTTCCCTACCTAATAAGGATAGAATAAAAAAGCTCATAAAATGTGCAGAGCCCATGCACGTGACCTTCTCTAAGACCATGGGAGATCTCGATTTGACGTTCGCCCTTCTGACTGAAGTGATTGATTTTCCATCCTGAATTAAATACCGATCGGTCTGAGATGATTCTTCTCTACCACTAAAAACAGACGATATTTGACAATATCTCCAGCTGAAACGAATATCGTCCGTAAAGAAGTTCAGCCCAAGCCACTCTGAGATCTTGGGATTATACCGAATAATATTTTGTCTACAGGTCGCAACTTCTGGTCTTATTTGAAATACATTTAATTTTTTTCGGAACTAAGAATCAAAGGATGTAAAAAATATATGTTTTGGATTTTATTTCAGTTTATGTGTGCTATGTGTCCACCTGGTGGAGGGGGCAACACTATTACTCCAAGATTTTCAAGGCATTTCAATCATGTCTGCATCGACGAATTCCAAGATAAAGTCCTCATCAATATATTCAGCAAGATTATGCTTTGGCACCTGGATACAAGGTAACAATGTCTCTTAAATTATTTCATCCTATAAGTATAAAGCTTTTAAAAATAGTAGATCTTTTATCACGCCAGTCGATTGTTTCTGCCTTTTTGGAAACCAGATGAAGCTTAATGACCTACATATTTTCTAATCCAAAATATTGATTTCTTGTAGTTATTGCAGTAACACAAATTTTCACCATAAATCCGCAAGATAAAATAGACAACTAAAAATCGTTTATCATTTACGATATCAATAAATATCTATGACTAGAAATAAAATAGGAGATATATATTTGTCCTTTATATTTTTTCTGGAATCGATAACCTTCCACAATCTGAAAATAATTTGAATTGGAGTGTGGAAAGATAAAAATAATTGTTTGTCCCGTTAATGTACTGTGTGATCACTCTTACAAATTTGCTTATATCGGTGTTTTTATGGACAATAAATATGGATTTGGGCAAAGAAAAAGTTAACCACAACGCTGTAAGCTTTAGATATTTTTGTCAATTTGAATCAACTAGCAAATCACTTTCTGTAATGCAATTCAGCTGCCCCAAATTATTGGTGAAATATGTTTTTCCGTTTTGTTTCTATTAACTGTTTTATCCTCCGTTCCAGTAGGCTTCATTTTCTCTAAAAGTCAGAAATTAACTCGCTTAGGCCAGGTATTTTCACCTCCGGTTATACTAGGAATAAATTAACCAACGGTTAGAATATGCTTTGGTTTAACGTTTATTGATAATGCGGAAGTACATTCTAACCATTGATAAATTTATTCATAGTATAACCGGAGGTGAAAATACCGGGCCTTAGCCATATAGAGCACTTTTGTGGTTCAAATTTTATTACATCAATTTTTGTTTGGCATATTTTCTTTAGTCGTTCAGTCTCTTTCAGCAATTTGTCATGAGCTAAGGTAATAATTATTATAGTTTATAGAACAAACAATTTTTATGATTTCAACAAACGCAAAAAACTAGTGGTTTTTCTCCCTTCCGTTATTTTGATTCACGTCACTTTCATAAACTAAATTGGATAATATACTTTAAACATGGATATAAATACCTACCAAAAATTTGATCATACAAATAAAATATTTTTTTTATTTTGTCATTTTATTTCCCGATGATTATAGTGGATGGGAAAATATGAAAATCAAATAACCAGAAAGTGAACAAAATGAGAGAGAATTATAGAAAGATAACATAAGAAAAAGTCAATGGAACAACAATTTTTCCAATGAATTTTGACCTGCAATTTGCATTATATTCATAAATAGTCTAGTAGATCATTGCTAAATCATCTACGATAAATTGATTTAAGTCCAACTTTTGTGTTGATTCAAGTAATTGCCACATTGTTGGAAGGTCTTGTTGAGTAATTAAAATGTTCATTATTATTATCAATATATCAAATTGGAATGCTTTATATTATTTTTATCCAATTTTGTCATTATAAATGACATCACAAAGTCTAAAACTCCAGGAATAAAACAAAATTGGACTTTAATAAAGATCTAGAAATAAATAGAGAATGTTTGAATAATAAATTTTGTCTCAACACAAAAGTCAACTTGAACAAAAATCTACATCTCAGAATAGGCTGTCTGTCCTTCACCCTTTTTGATACTTTCTTCTTCATCTCTTTCATAACCTATTCGAAGGCAGGCATTGGAGCGGATTTTATCTCCTTGAATGAATCAAGAGATCTCTGCATTCGTGGCTGCTACTTCTTCTTCCCTTCTTCTCCTTGGTATTCCTCCCTCTTCCTTATGTCGTTTACGGGCTGTCAGTATTTTCACCCACCACCTCTTCACTTCACTCTGGTTCTTACCTCAGGCTCTCATTGAGATGCCTATCAAGTGTTTCAGGTAAACCATCTAATACTCTTTTTATTTTCCCCAGAATCGACTTTTCAAGCCAACCTCATATGGCATAAGGAGTTCGAAAGTCTTTTCTCCCCTTTATCAAGAATATTAAGAATCGACTTCGTCAAGCCAACCTTACATGGCATAAGGAGTTGGTCCTTCCACCAGTTTATTATTATAATTAATTCCTCTCCGGCATTCTCCTACTTTCCCGCCACCAACTCCACCTTTGCATCTGTCAAATTCTTCAAATCACATATGATTTTCAATGACGTCCGTACCCGAAATCATAAATCGTAAATCTGACAACATTGCACACAACCTGACGCTTGACAGCGAACGTTGCTTAGCTCGACAGTCCAGCGGTTGACTGACTTTTTTTAAGTTTAAAAATTGAAATGTTACGAATGATTTCTGGTGAGTACTCTCTTTTGGAAAACATTCATCTTTGCCTCATTCATCTTTATGAGTTCTTAATTAAGACTGGAATAGAAAATCAAATAACTATCTGAATGAAAATGCAAATTTTCAATTTCAGATTTTTCCTTTTGAGTTAGGGTCTTTTCAGAATATCTATCGGATGTAGTTCAATGTCCAGCGTGGCTTTAGCCGGGGAAGTATTTATTTTCTGTTAGATGTTCACAAAAAATAACTTCATTTTTATCGTGGATTTTTCAATTCAGAGAAAAATCTTTCTATTCATTATTTAATTGAAAATGTTTCCCTGTTCAACATGAATACCCCGCAAGAGGTTATCTTGACGATGGAAGATAGTGACTAAAGTGTATCTTTCAGTCGCAGATGATTCCACATCTGATTTTATGAACATCCTGTCCATATTTTCAACAAATTAGAACATTGTATTGTTGAAATTAATACTATCAATGTGATTCTTTGAACCAGGCACATATAACATGAGCTGAAATGTTCACAGGCTTTGTTTTTATCAAAATGATTTTGTATTATCATGATAGGTACCAAACAATTGTTTTTCTATTTGTTCAAGATAATTATCATCATCATTTATTGTCATCCTAAGAAACTATTACAGTTTATGATAGGGATAGCCACAAATACAAATAAAAATTAAATTTAATAACTAATCTAAGCTAAAAATAATAAAATGGGGTTCAATTTGAAAAAAAAACTTAATATCATAAAATATTCATTCAATTGCCAAAATATTTATTCATTTGAAACAATATTTATTCATTTGAGGAAATATATTTTCAAATGTTTTTTGAATATATGTCTTGAGATTTTGGGGAAGGGACTTATATACATTAACACCATTATGTAGAATTTATTTGTGGCCAAAGCTTGTTCTCATGTTCAAAAATAGCAGGAAATGGAGTTGTCGAGTATCATGTTGATGTACATCATTGACTTCCAAAACATTTAAATTGGAAAATTTTGTATTGTTTCTTACGAAATGAATAATTTACATATTTTGAATTTATATGAATCATTAATATCTAAAAGATTATTGGGTTTATATAAATTTTTGGTAGGTTCCAAATGATTCAATCTGAAAATAGATTTGATTGTCTTGTTTCATAAATTTTTTAATGGTCTAATTAATGAATTGTTTGCTGTACCCCAAATCGTTACTAAATATTGTGAATTCGTATCAATTAAACAATGGTAAATGTTTAGAGAAATTTACGAGGGATGTTATACCTTATTTTGAATAATAATCCTATGAGTGGAGAGGGTTCATGTCTTAACTTTTCAATATGTTCATCCCGTGATAATTTTTCATCTATATATAATCCTAAAAGTTTTGTGAGAGGTTTGTAATCAATAATTCCTTGTGAAAAGTCAAAGGAGTACTGACAAAATTTGGGTTTCGATTACAAATATACATATAGGGCGATTTTTTATAATTTAAGGATTATTCATGTTGTAGCCAAAATGATATTAGGTGCAAGTCATTTTTTATGGAATAATTTGATTTCACCAGCGAGATTCAATTCAGGCATAGAATTTATGTAAATAAGAAATGGAACTGGACCTAGTATTGAACCTTGGGGAACTCCACAAAGTTATGTCCTTCACTGAACTCTTTTTATCATCGAGGTATACAGATTGTTTTCGATTACACAAATAATTTTGAAACCCAAATGTGGAGTTTTCCCCTCATTCCAATATTATACAATTTGTTAAGTAATATCTCATGGTCTACACTATCGAAAGCCTTTCGGTAATCCAAAGATATTAGACAACAATTTCTAGAAGTACTGAAGATGACCGAAAGGGCTTTGCTTCAATATACAAAAAATTTACACGAAATACAGAATTTTAATTTACGAAATAATTATTGAATCACATGTACTCGTATGGAGACTCTGTTAAGCATTCTATTTGAAACAATATTTTGTAATTCACTCAATACAAAGCTTTTGATCTTTTCTACCTCCACCTTATTCGTCGGTGACACCGTTTTGTACTGTTTTCGGGCGAGTTATATTCGATTGCTTTCAATAAATAAGAAATATATTGCTCTAGATTTTTTCAATTACCACAGGATGATAGACATTCAAGAATTTAAGATTAAAGTGAGAAAATTGATGATTTAAAAATATTTTATTGCTTTATTCTTCCAACTGTGAATGAGTGATATGAGAATTTGGGAGATTTTTGGTCTTCTATTTTTCCATTTTCTATAAATAAAGATTTGAAACAACTACAATATATAAATCTGTGAGTTTTAAAGTATCTCAACTGTTTGAATTTATTCAATCTAAATTGGTTGTTATCGAAAGGCCACGAGCGTTTTGTTTTAGTATGATACCGAATGTCAATCATTGTTAGTACGTTGCTTTCATCGACAAGAAAAAAGTTCACAAAGAGGGGTTTCCATGTCAGCCGTAACTTTTATCAGCCCAAAACTTCAAGTCATGAATTTTTATTAAAATTCCCTACGTTCCTGACATGATACGAGGCGAGGCTGTACGTCAAAAGACGCGCTCGCTTCTTTCCGATATTGTCTTTTGGAGTTATTCGTAACTGACGTGACGCGTGCTATTTTCAATTTACTTCTCCAATTTCGATGACATATTCGAACCAAGGATACGTGATACTTATAAAAAACCAATTTATTATTTTTTTAAATTCTTCAGAAAAAGGGATATATATATATATATATATATATATATATTGTTATGTTATGAAAAACCAGTTATATATTTTAAAAGGAAAAAAGGAAATAATTTCATAAAAAACCCACAAAAAGAATAATTACTTAATAGCTATTAATTCAAGAGATATTGTTTTTACATATTTTTGAAATTCTATTTCCTTTAATATTAATAGATATAAATATCCAAATACTATAATACAATCAATTTCATACACTGTTATAATGATTATAACCCATAATTGTTCAAAAGACAACAAAAAAGTCTAGATTTACAAAATCATCCTGAATGAAATGTGATCAACAAAATTATAAGCTTGAAACATACAGTATATGAAATTGTATCTAACTAAAAATAGCCAATGAGAGAACAACAAACTTCTTGATGTCAATAGCCAATCAGGTTGGTCAGATGTAAGATTGGAAATTGTGAGAAAATAAGAACGGTAAAGTGTCAGAGACAATTATCATTATAGTATATTAAAGTATAAGTGGATAAAAAGGGCTTTAAAACACGCGCGATTTTTCGAGCACGACGGCGCAGCCGGAGTGCTCGAAATAGAGCAAGTGTTTTTAAGACCAGTTATCCACGAATACTTTACGTTATTTTTTTTTATTGGTGCACTTTGAAATCATATATACTGGTATTATTATTACAAATAATAGAAATAAGAACTGATAATGCAAGAAGGTTGAATTCGTGATGTGACATCAGTATACCTTTCGTTGTCATGGAAATGAGAAAAACATTCATTTGCAATTTGTTACCAAAGATCAATATTTGTTGTCACCAGAGCTCAAAAATGAATTATTCTAATATCGATTTTTTGAATAGTGAGGCAGAATCGCGGTTAATACCGCGAAAATCCAGTGATATATATAAAAAAGAATATGAAAAGTTCATCAAATGGATGGAGGAGCACATATAAATGAACGAATTGTGAGTAATATTTTGACGTTACAAGGTACTCCTGTCAGATCAATAATCAAAAATTTGTCATTTAGACTTCACGTTTCTCGATTTGTTGATGTTGTCATGGTTACCTTTAAAAAACGCGCGTTTTTTAAAGTTCGATTTAAACACGCTGAGGCGTGCTTTAAATGGGTAAAAAGGGGCACCAATAAAAAAAAATATTGTACAGTTTGTAAGAAAAGAAAAATATTTTAGTTTATAGGTTTTGACAAATAACCCCAAAGAGTTATAATGTGACAACAAAGTGCGCGAATTTGAAAATTCAAATGATATGGAAAAAGGAGAAATTAGTTGTTATTTCAGGCTATAAAAAGCAATCGAAGGATTTTATATATCTGCTATCAGAAACTATGTTTTGTGATTTGCTCATATGATATAATCTTAGAAAATAATTATTTAGTGTCAATTCATATTAAATGATAAAAAATCGATTATATCATCGGCGATGAGCTATATAAGTATGTGCCACTAATTAAAAGGCTTAAAACTTCTTATTTGATTCTCAGGATTGAAGAAAAGTGTGATTATGGTGCTTTTTTATTTTTTTGTTTAAATGAGATTTTTTATAGCAAGAGTAATACTGTAAATGTTGGAGGGATCTATATTTGTAGTTTGAACGTGAGAGTATTTTGTTATTCCACAAGTAAATTCAAAAATAAACTTTGGCCAATGATTATTTCTACTTGATGGTGTGTATACAGAGTGGGCCATTGAAAACGAAACAGCGGCTCTGTAGGTTGGCAGAACCGAATTATATAAAAACGCTCGGACACGTCAACTACATTTTCGAGAAGGACATCGTTTGCGATGAAATTCACCCGAAATACATTCCACCCCTCGGAGCTGTGACCGCCACTCCTAAATTTTTAAAAGGCAACATATAGCAAGTGATACCTCATTTGAAAGGTATTTTCCTTCTTAATATCAAACAACGAAAATAAATCAATTATATCGATTCTTTTTCGAGATATAGGAACTTGAAGTTGGGAAATAACTTTTTATTCACTCAATCAATAAAAACAATATCTGATAAAGCAACTGTCGCAATTATTATTATTGTCAATGAATTGAATGTTCAAACTGTCTACCACACATTTCCACACAATATAACAAGTTCTGTTCAGAACGAGACCTCACATTTCGTAGCATTTCCGGCGTTATTCGACGGCATTCTTCAATAATTCTCCTTCGTAAATCTTCCAGAGATTCTGGTTCGGTTGCAAAGGTTTTGTTTTTCAAGTGAACTCACAGAAAAAAGTCGAGTGGGGTTGAATCTTGAGATCTGGCTGGCCACTCTATAGAGCCTCTTCTTCCAATCCAACTTCCAGGAAACATTCCATCCAAAAACGCCCTAACAGGCTGTGCATAATGTGGAGGTGCCCCGTCTTGTTGAAATATCAAGTGGTCTTCATGGTAACGATCGTCATTTTCTATGATGTCTACTAATTGTGGATAAACAAATTCATTCAATAATTCCAAATAAGTTTCTCCTGTCAGGTTACCGTCGAGAAATACTGGTCCAATCAAACGGTCTCCAAAAATACCGGCCCAGACATTGAGTTTTTGGGGAGTTTGAGTATGGACTTCGTGGAAAACATGTGGATTGGCATGTGACCAATAACGACAATTATGACGATTCACAGTCGTATTCAAAAAGAATGTACCTACTCATCAGAAAAGCAGATGTTGAGAAGGAAATTCTCATCAGCATTTATTCTCGTAGTCATAATTTCACAAAATTCCTGTCGCCTATCAAAATGATCTTCATTCAATTGGTGTACCAAATGTATTTTGTAGGGGTGGAAATTATGATGTTTCAGGATTCGACGAGTACTGGTTCTAGTGATATTGGTAACACTAGCCAATTTCCTTGTGCTCAATGTTGGGTCCGCATGAACTTGTCCTGAAAGTGCAACTTCAACAGCTTCATTTCTCAACGGAAATTCACGTTCTGGGTCTCGTTTCTTGTTGGCCACTGATCCAGTTTGACGAAATTTTTGCACTAATTCTGGAACGTATTTTCTAGCGACAAGTTTATCTGGATGCGTTTCACTGAACAAATTAGCTGTACGGTTACCGCACTCATCATTCTTAAAAAAATTGTTATTATCTCAACTCTTTCCGCGATCGTATACACCATTATTGCGGAAAGATATTCAGCAGCTTTAGTCAAGTAATTCATTCTAATGTCGTTCAATCAAAGATCAGTTTGACACTGATAGACGTCCACAATTCCGGTTTGGCGAAAAAAATTATCTCATACATGTTTTTGTTGTACTCGAGTCGAATTCGAGAAAACGTCTTTTTAACGATTCATAAGAATCTTAATTTTTTTTCGATCAAGTAAATAGGGATGAAATGAAAATTTGAAACGGAATTGCTGTTATTTGTTGGTAAACAGTTAGATCATTTAATTCCTCGACAATGATACTTATCTTTAAACTGTTGCATTGCTAGATATGATTTTTATTGATTGAGTGAATAAAAAGTGATTTCCCAACTTCAAGTTCCTATATTTCGAAAACGAATCGATAAAATTAATTTATTTTTAATGGAAAGGGGGGGGGGAGTTGTATGCAGTTTTAGATTTGGTTTCAATAAATATCGAATATAAAATACGTATATTCATTGGTTCAGGCGGGGAAGCCTTTGGGCTATAGTGCATAAAATTGAAAATCACAAGCTATTCTCTAACGTTTTCGATCATCAGATCATCATCAGGATAATTCTGAAAAGTGAAACGAATGTAATTAAATGATGAAAAAATAAAAATGCATGTTCTCTGACGATCTAAGGGACATGTGATAATAAATTCCACTCACTTGTCAGAATTTTACAGAAAGTAAAGCTTATAGGAGAACTGAATTTTGTGAAACATCATATATGATTAACTATATAATGTGTAAACTATTCTGAAATGGAACAAACAACAACAAATCATGAGCAACAAAATGTCCGACCATACAATGAAACCAGAAGGGGGATATGTCAACTGAGAAACGAAACGCGCCAAATTTAAAAATAACCTAAGAAGTAGGAATGTAATTCAAAGGGTAAAAGAATACCAGAGAAGGAACAATTATGTTATTAATTTTATAATGATTTGAAAATGGGATTAAAAATGCTCTGATTCAAGTGAATTTGAGTGTTGACACAATCTTTATTCCTAGAAATTCTCTTAATATTTCTAGATCTTCCAACAGATCTAATTTAAGGTTATTGTTGTTGACGTTATGTAATATTTTGAAACCATTGGAAAAATCGAAGTTATGATTATGGTCTTTCAAATGACCTCCAAAACTAGAGGTAGAAGGCCTGTTTATGTGTTCTTTAATCCTAGTAGGAATTTTTCTGATAGTTTTTCCGATATAAGAGCTATTACAGTTTTTGCAGATAAGTTTATAGATGCCACTTTTGTCGCTGGGATTAATTTTATCTTTGGTGTTTACCAGTAATGAACCCAAAGTGTTGGAAGTTCTGTAGGAAATTCTGATGTTGTCGAATTTCCTATAGAAGAATTTAGGTATCCAAAAAAATGTTTTTTAAGAATGCAATTAAAAAATATTTTATATCTGTAGGGGAATTGATAGAAGGGTATGCTATATTTCTTTCTCTTTTTAGAGAGATTTTGTTAATCAACTTAGTTATGATATTAGGGTTATACCCATTATTTACTGCAATTTGATTTAGGATATTCACTTCTTTTTTATAGATAAGGGCAGATGAAGGGATAAGGGCAGATAAAGGGATACCACTATATATGTAGGAATAAAAAACAGATATTTTATATTGAAACGGATGATTGGAATCTACGTGGATAATATGGTCGGTTTGTGAAGGAAGGTTTTCTATATATGTCAAATAAAAGTCTATTTTCTAATTTGGTTTATGTTAAATCTAGGAAATTTAATGAATTGTTGGCCTCTAATTCTATGGTAAATTTAATTTTAGGATGTAAATTGTTCAGTTGATCTAAAATCTTGTACGCTTCCATTTCGTTCCCTTTTATGATAGCAAAGCAGTCGTCTACATATCTAAACCAACCTAAGATGGAGCTGTTTTGTGAGATGAAATCTTTTTCAATGTTATCCAAGAAAAGGTCAGCTAGAAATGGAGGAAGGGGGGAGCCCATAGCTAGGCCTTCAGGTTGTCTAAAAAATTTTTTGTTAAAAGAAAAAAGTCTTGATCAAGGCAAAGTTTCAAAAGGAGCAATATATCGTTAATTTTAGATTTATCAATGTTTTTATTATTGAGTAACTTAGAAACAAGAGGAATAGTTTCGTCCTTAGGAATGGAGGAACCAAATCAGAAAATAGACTTTCATTTGACATATATAGAAAACTTTCACAAACCGACCATATTATCCACGTGGATTCCAATCATCCGTTTCAATATAAAATGTCTGCCTTTCATTCCTACATATATAGACTATTGAACGTCCCTTCATTTGTCCTTAACTTTAAAAAAGAAGTGAATATCCTAAATCAGATTGCAGTAAATAATGGGTATAACTAAGTTGATTCACAAAATATCTCTAAAAAGAGAAAGAAAAATATAGCATACCCTTCTATCAATTCCCCTACAGATATATAATATTTTTCACTTGCATTCTTAAAAGACATTTCTTTGGATATTTCTGAATTCTTCTATAGAAAATTCGACAACATCAGAATTTCCTACAGAACTTCCAACACTTTGGGTTCATTACTGGTAAACACCAAAGATCAAATTAATCAAGATTTTAGATCAACTGAACAATTTACATCCTAAAATTAAATTTACCATAGAATTAGAGGCCAACAATTCATTAAATTTCCTAGATTTAACATAAACCAAATTAGAAAATAGACTTTTATTTGACATATATAGAAAACCTTCCTTCACAAACCGACCATATTATCCACGTAGATTCCAATCATCCGTTTCAATATAAAATATCTGTTTTTTATTCCTACATATATAGTGGTATCCCTTTATCTGCCCTTATCCCTTCATCTGCCCTTATCTATAAAAAAGAAGTGAATATCCTAAATCAAATTGCAGTAAATAATGGGTATAACCCTAATATCATAACTAAGTTGATTAACAAAATCTCTCTAAAAAGAGAAAGAAATATAGCATACCCTTCTATCAATTCCCCTACAGATATAAAATATTTTTTAATTGCATTCTTAAAAAACATTTTTTTGGATACCTAAATTCTTCTATAGGAAATTCGACAACATCAGAATTTCCTACAGAACTTCCAACACTTTGGGTTCATTACTGGTAAACACCAAAGATAAAATTAATCCCAGCGACAAAAGTGGCATCTATAAACTTATCTGCAATAACTGTAGTAGCTCTTATATCGGAAAAACTACCAGAAAAATTTCTACTAGGATTAAAGAACACATAAACAGGCCTTCTACCTCTAGTTTTGGAGCTCATTTGAAAGACCATAATCATAACTTCGATTTTTCCAATGGTTTCAAAATATCACATAACGTCAACAACAATAACCTTAAATTAGATCTGTTGGAAGATCTAGAAATATTGAGAGAATTTTCTAGGAATAAAGATTGTGCCAACACTCAAATTCACTTGAATCAGAGCATTTTTAATCCCATTTTCAAATCATTATAAAATTAATAACATAATTGTTCCCTCTCTGGTATTCTTTTACCCTTTGAATTACATGGTTATTTTTAAATTTGGCGCGTTTCGTTTTTCAGTTGACATATCCCCCTTCTGGTTTCATTGTATGGTCAGACATTTTGCTGCTTATGATTTGTTGTTGTTTGTTCCATTTCAGAATAGTTTACACATTATATAGTTAATCATATATGATGTTTCACAAAATTCAGTTATCCTATAAGCTTTACTTCCTGTAAAATTCTGACAAGTGATTGGAATTTATTATCACATGTCCCTTAGATTATCAGAGAACATGCATTTTTATCTTTTCATCATTTGATTATATTCCTTTCACTTTTCAGAATTATCCTGATGATGATCGAAAACGTTAGAGAATAGCTTGTGATATTTATTATCATGCACTATAGCCCAAAGGCTTCCCCGCCTCAACCAATAAATATACGTATTTTATATTCGATATTTATTGAAACCTAATTTATTTTTGTTGTTTGATATTAAGAAGGAAAATACCTTCCAAATGAGGTATCACTTGCCATATGTTGCCATTTAAAAATGTAGGGGTGGCGGTCACTGCTCCGAGGGATGGAATGTATTTCGGGTGAATTTCATCGCGAACGATGTCCCGCTCGAAAATGTAGTTGACGTGTCCGAGCGTTTTTATATAATTCGGTTCTGCCGACCTACAGAGCCGCTGTTTCGTTTTCAATGGCCCACTCTGTATACATAACTCTCCCAAATTCTAATGGAAGGTATAGAACTATCAAACATTATTTGTCCCTCTTCTTACTATCATTCTGAATTGATATGTAGCTTTCATTTCAAAGGGGTTTATCAGTTATTTAGGTTCATTACTTCTTTCATTTATTAACCTCATACCTATAATAATGACATAACTTCAAATGCTGTCATCCAAAAACATTCCTGATCTTATGTTGATGTCAAACAACAAAATATGGTGAAATATCAATATGAATTAGTTTTATTTTCTGGAATTTTGATCGGCTTCGAGATTTAAGCGTAGGATTTAGACATATTTTATTTCCATGGTTTTCAGTAACCGTAGTATACAACCTATTTCTATAAATAATTGTTTAAATAAAAATACTTTTTAATATACCACGTTTTCAAAACGAACTAAAAAGTATAATCTAATTTATCCTAGCCCTATACAGATGGTCCCGTTACAGATGGTCCTGAAAATTTGTGATTGTGAATTTTTAATACTATGAAAATACTTGTAGGATTCAAAACGGTAAACGTGGGACGCATGCAATAGATAATTATCAGGATCTTCTATCACTGTTAGTGAAACCAAGCGTAACCCTAGGGCTCGTGCTCTTTGGACTTCGAATAAGTGGGCCACAGCCATTCACGAATTTCGAATTTTGGTTGGTAAAGGACTACAGACCGGTCCATAGCCCTTACCATGATGGTGTTTCTCGAACCATGACCGAGAGGAAATTTTGATCAAAAATTGGGGAAAAAAATAATAATTTCTATTGAGGATGCAGCTTCGCTACCCTGTATAGATTAGTAGGTAACCCATCACTCCAGAGAGTGCCTGGGACGCTTAAAACGCGAGGAGTCGTCTATGTTATAATCAGTGGCTTCCCTCACGAGCGGATTCTCGTGAGCTAATGCACAATCAAATACTTTTTGATTGCGTTCTCTGAAGATACTTCTGATGGAAGGCAGATTTGAGTCTTCAAGTATCCGATCGTTCCGCACATACCACGGAGCGTTCGTTATCATCCGCAGGACTCTCATTTGCGCCCGTTCCAGATTTGGCCCCAGGCGGCTGAGGCATACAAAATGACAGGCCTGAACATCATCTTGTAAATCATGACTTTGTTTTTGAGGGAGAGCTCACTCTTCCTGTTAATCAGAGGATATAACGCACATATCTTTTTTGTCCCTAACAACGTTGACATGTGGTCTACAGGTGAGCCGGCGGTCCACAGTAACTCCCAGGTACTTGACCCGCTCTGACCATTGTATCTCCCTTCCAGAGATAGTCACTCCCCTTTCCGGGTTGTTTCTCTTGCGACCCATTGAAATCGCCTGTGTTTTATTAGGATTCAGCTTTATTTTCCACTCCAGATACCACTGCTGGAGGTCGTTCAATGCATTTTGCAAATAAACGACACCCATCAAGTGGTCAGCTGCAGAGGAAAGCAAAGCCGTATCGTCAGCAAATAAGGAGATCTTCACATGTTCGCTCCTTGGTATATCTGACGTGTGAAGGGCGTATAATACAGGAGACAGCACTGCCCCCTGAGGAACGCCAGCCTCAATTTCTCTCGAATTCGAGAGCAAATTGTCGACCCTGACCTGAAATGTCCTACCTAAGAGGAACGATTTAATCCACTTTATCAAACTAAGCGGCAGATGGAAGTCTATCAGCTTTGACAGTAGGCCTTCGTGCCACACTCTGTCGAAAGCTTTGATGATGTCTATCAAAACGATGTGAGCGCTATCGTTGGTATTTAGCGATGAAATTGTGTCCTCCACTAGCCTCATAACCTGAAGCTCGGTGGAGTGAGCACGTCTAAAACCAAATTGTTCATTAGGTAGGACATTTCTATCCTCCACTTCTTCGTCAAGCCTTTCCAGGACGATTTTCTCAGCCAACTTAGCTGAACTGCGAAGCAGACTGATCGGCCGATAATTTTGCGGGAAGGTCGGGTTTTGTCCCTGTTTTGGAATCATAACCACGATGGCATGCTTCCACCTACGAGGAAATCTCTCGAAGCGCAAAGAGTTATTAATGATATTCAATAGTGACTGCACTTGGTTATCCGAAAAATACCGAATCATACGATTAGTAATTCCGTCGTAACCAGGCGCTTTTGTGGGATTCAATCCCTTGATATGGGCCTTGAGTTCATCCAACGTAGCTGGACGAATGACATCATGATTGGGTTCCCTAAGGGTGCGGTGGACCCGATCTTCCAACAAAAGCTCACGATCCAGATCATCGTCTGGATGTTCATTCAGCCTAAATTGTCTTTCCATCGAGTCTGCAAAAGCTCGAGCTTTGGACTCAGGGTCATAACACATTCCGGCCTCACCATGAATAGGGGGAAAATCGGTCTTTTTTTATTTTAAATTCCTATTAATTTTCCAAAGTTGATCGCAGTTTTCTAAATTTTTAATCTCTTAATTCCGATATGTTTTCTCTAACTTCCCTATTCAATTCGTTAGCTCGTATTCTGTCCGCAGGGAACAGACTCCTTTGGTAAGCTCTTCTGGCACGATTTCTCCCGCGAAAGAGATTTTTAATCCTCAGAGGAAATTCGTCATGAAATTTAGGAGCCGGTTCCTTGCGAGAGGAATCCTTCAAAGCATTTTTGATGGTGAGTTCGTAACGCGCTACTGCCTCATCCAACTCAAGAGGAGAATCCATTCTCTCAGGAGCACGGTAACCTGTCTCCAGGAGCGAACGGAATCTCTCCCAATTCACCTTAGTACACATACGATCCGTCTGGAGCGGCGGATCTCCCCCAATGACAGTATAACCGAGTTGTGATCAGGGCTCAACTCGGTGAGGACGTGAATATCCCAGTTCCAGGTGATATTCCTGGCCAGAGCAATGTCAAGCACATGAGGCCTGTACGGACCAAAATGCGTCGGCTCATCTGGAGCCAACATCTGGTATTCATGCCTCTCATTGTGTTGCATCAACCGTCTATCATTCGTGTTGGTTACACGACTCCATTGTACGTGCTTAGCGTTCAGATCACCCATGACCAAGACAGGTTGATCTTAGATACTTCCCTTACTTATCTAAGGCGATTTTCGAGAAATTCATTGATTTCCTTATTTTTTGTGCAAAACATAGCTTTAATTAAATGTTTATTACTGCGGTATTTGGACTCGAACAAAGCTGAAATTTTGGGTATAGTTTACCAATGTTCTGTGCATTAGTTATGTTTTAGGGAATTCGTTCTCTATTATACAGGGTCGTTCGAAGTTTGTGATTTTTCCCATAGATACGAAAATGTTGAAAAGTACATTTTTTTAAATGGAACACCTTCCAAATGATCTAGCATGTTCCTATTCCTGAATAGTCTGTTTCCGAAATAGAAGCAAGTTTCTATAAAAAAATTAAATATCTGTATTTGAATATGTATCATTATCCATGTTGACAGAAACGCCATTAAAATCACAGCTTGTCAAACTAAAAGATCGTCTTACTTCTTTCTGGTCACGGCACACTACTATCATTTCCATTTTCCAATATATCAAATCGAAATAGGTAATATTACCCCATTGAAATTATCTGATTAAGAAATCAAAACAATCTGTAATGATTCGTTTGAAAATGTTCATACTTTTGGAGATACAGCTTGTTTTTATCTAACTCTCAGATGATGCAATTCACTTTCAGCACAGAATAATTGAAAAAATATCTCGGAAAAATTTGGAAATAGCTTTGAGTCATACTCGAAAAAATTTCCATTCGTAATTATTTTTCAGATAATTCTGTATATATCACTTCAGTTTCTACTCCCTAATCTGACTATTTTTTTCGAGTATGACATATCTATTTCAAAAATTTTTCCTCAGATATTTTTTTAGTTAATCTATGCCAAAACTGAATTGCATCTGAGAGTTAGAGAAAAATTCAAGTTCCAGCTGTATCTTCAAAAGTGCGATGATACCTCAGGTTTCAAGGTTTTTTCTGATAAAGAAAACTGCGGGTTCTGCTGCACTTTGGGACTTTACATAAGATCTTTCGATGTGATGGTAACTGAGTATGTTCGCATTTACAACTATCAATTTATACTTTTAGATATAGTGTCGAAAAATACACACGTGATATAGTTCCCAAGGGAATATCAAGTTAGTTATTCGATGAGCAAGAAAACCACCAACTATTAATTGACCAGGCGACCACTATAAATTATTCAACAATAATTTTCATGTGTATGTATAATAATGGATCAAAATCAACCACAATGGTTCAATTAGTTTGCTGCAGAAGGCTATTCTAGTCTGTTAAAAAACGGGTTAATTCTTGTTCCCGGTCCTAAAAATATGTGCGATAGCTCATTCGATTCGGAATGACGTCTATAAAAATGTATCTTATATATATGTATATATTATAATTTATTAGCAAATAAAAAATTATTAACAAAATAAGATAAAAAAAATATATTCAGTTCAAAAACTATCAATACTTAAGAACTTTTGAAAGAAGATCCTTAAAGAGGAGGAAATTTCCGATGGAAAGTTCCATTTCTCGGAATTCTAAATCCATTATTTATAATTTTTAGTCAACGCCGAAATAGGTCTTCACGCGGACGTTACGGCATCGGCATGAGCGCAACACCGCTGGAGACACTATATCACTTTTTTTTATAGTATTAAATATTAATTTGAAAATTTGATAAAATGATGGTGTCATCAGAACACTTGAAAGAAAAAACAATATGTCGATTTTTCAAAAAGTTATACGATCATTAATTAACTTATTTTTATCCAATCTCTGTTTTTACAAAAGTCGACATAAAAAATTAAATAAGGGAACTATACATTTTTTGCCCCTTAGAGCCCTTCTTATATATATATATATATATATATATACTCAACAAGATCACGTTATAAAAGTTTATTAAAGTTTTATATTCTTTTGTTATATTTTTAAATGAATTAAAAATGAAATATAAAAAAATTGTAAAAAATTGGTTTTTGACAAATGTTATTGTACACCTGTTTATGCATCTAACAATGGCATTAATTAACGTAGGAAAAAAACTTTTCACGTCATTTGATAAGAAATTGTTTATTAACAAATGGACAAGTATAAATATTTCTTACCATTTTATTTTCAAGACAAAATGATAAAAAATAAAATAAAACCTTAAATAAATTATGTAATTGTTTATAATAGTTTTTTTTATATTTCGTTTGTTTAAATAATTAATTGGGAATTTTTTTTCTCTTTGAAAATTATAATTGGTATTTCTCTATAGGTTTATATCATTAATTTAATTGTTTATCGAGTCTTAAAAAAATTGTCTCTGATTTTTAATAAATTTTTTAAATATTACAATTTTGTTCAGTACTTTGTTATATATGGCTGTTTCTGTAGTTTTTTTCACTTCCAGGAAAAAAATAAACTGAGGGTCACAAATTGTTTACAAAAATTGTTAATGGAATTATTGATGAAACACATTTTTTTTTGTTAATTAATTATGCCACTTATGATTCTTGAAGAGAAAACAATTTCTTGATTGATTATTTAAACAAACGAAATATAAAAAGAAAACAATTATAAACAATAAAAAAAATTATTTGAGGTTTTTTTTTTAAATCGTCAATTTGTCTTGACAATAAAATGACAAAAAATAATAAAAAAAAGATATTATAGTCTATTTGTTCATAAACAATTTCTCAACAAATGACTTGAATTCTTTTTCCTACGTTAATTAATGCCATGGTTAGATGCAAAAACAGATGTATGATAACATTTGTCAATAAAAGATTTTTTTATTATTTAATTTTTTGTTCATTTAAAAAAATTATAACAAACAAAATATAACACTTTGATGAACTTTTATCATGTGATCTTGTCAAGTATATGTATATAAGGAGAGCTCCAAGGAGTAAAAAATTTATAGGTCAATTCTTCAAACTTTTATGTCGACTTTTGTAAAAACAGAGATTGGATGAAAAAAACTAGTTAATTAACAATCGTATAACTTTTTGAAAAATTGACTTAAGAATGTTTTTCTAACGAGGCTTTATTCTTTCAAGTGTTTTGATGACACCATAAATTTTTCAAATTTTTAAATTGATATTTAATCCTAAAAAAAAAAAAATTTTGTGTGATATACTGTGTCCAGCGGTGTTGAGCTCATGCCGTAACGGCCGCGCGGAGACCTATTTTCGGCGTTAAATAAAAATTATAAATAATGGAGATAGAATTCCGGCAGTCCAAATTTTTTCATTGGAAATTTCCTCCTCTTTAAGGACCTTTTTTCCAAAGTTCTTTATTATAGATAGTTTTTGAGTTAATAAGGAAAAACTGAATATCTTTTTTTTTCATCTTATTTTGTTAATAACAATTGCAATTTTTTATGTGCTAATAAATGCTCGAGATACAATTTTCTAGACGTCATTCCAAATCGAATGAGCTATCGCACATATTTTCAGGACCGGGAACAAGAATTAACCCGTTTTTTAACTTGTTAATCAGAGTATTCGTGAAAATGCCTGTCTCTACCTCCGAAATGAATCAAAAATGAACGATGATAGTTTTTTCTCATACCTACCGCGTAAAAACGAACGTTTGCCAAAATTCTTCAAATGCAGCGCATTACAAACACAAAACATTATAATACTGTGAGCAGGCCTATTAGACAACGTAAGTCATCCCTACTAGAGTCTAACAATTGTTTGGTGGTGTTTTTCGAAGGACTTATAAATGCCTTTGAATGGACTACTCCTGGTAAGTTACGCCAGAAGTCTGGTGTTTTTCTTGCAGTCCAGCTATTTAGTGTATGTTTCGCAAAACTTGGGGGAATGCCAAGTGCGGGTTCTGGTCCGATGAAATCTTTAATCCTTAACAGCCCCCTCTTTCGCGAGAGAGTCTGCTGCCTCATTGCCTTCCAGGCTAGAGTGGCCAGGAATTCAGACCAGAGACAGATTATTGAATCTTCTTACTGAGGAGAGTCTTTTTTGACAGTTTCACACCAACTTGGACAAGCTAAGTGCTTTTAGAGCCGCTTGGCTGTCAGAATGTTTTTTTATTGTTCTGTGTGAGGTTTGTTTCCTCCAATCACTCTGCACATTGAACAATGACGCGGATTTCCGCCTGGGATACGGTCGCCGCGTAGGATCCTAGGTAGGTTGAGATCTCTGTCCTGGGTCCATGACTGTATACACCCGCACCAGTGCCAGGGTGTTTTTGAACCATCTGTAAACCAACAGTTGTCTGGTACTAGTAGTTCCTCCTTTCGGAGGACCTATTCGTCTCTATCTGGAATTATGTCGCTAAATTGCAGGTCATAGTTGACTGTCGAAGGCAATATATTGGAGATCATTCCCAGGACACTGTGACTTCCGACGTCGGCCAGCACTTTGCTAACCTCCGTATGAGCCTGTAGTGTGCAACTAGCAATATGCATGATTCTGTGTGTTGTCCATCTAGCCTCTCTTCAGAAAAATATGGAGAGGAGGTAAATCTAGTGGGATTTTGATAGCTGCTGACGATGTGGTGCTGGTCGCTTCAGTAATCACTAGAGAGCTTTGCTTGGACCGTCCGCTGTGAAGCTTTCGGCCACCAGGCGATGGCTCCATATGTGATCATTGGTCTAACAATCATCACATCCAGTTGATTCATTTGGGGCCTATGCCTATGTCCATAAGGATGGTTTGGCTTTGTGTAGAACTTTTTCCAAGTGAGCGTTCCATGTGTGCTTTTTATCCAGGATGATTCCCAGATATTTGGCTCCCGCTGCAAATGGAATGACCTCACCGCTGTAAAAAAGTGGAGATAGGTCTTCCAGTTTCCTTTTCCTGGTGAAGGGCACTATCACAGTTTTGCTAGGGTTGACAGAGATCTGTTCCCTCTGGCACCAATTGTGTACATCATTCAAAAATTGTTGGAGGATATCAGAAGCTACCGCACCCGACGTTGTCCTTGGCAAGATAAAAACATAGTTGAATAAACTATAGTTTCGCATTCAAATCACTTTTATTGAAAAATGAAAATGAGTAATAGACTACAAATATTTTATGTATTTCTTCTATATTTGAGTGAACGTCGTTCAAAGTCCATAACATCTCAGTGAAAACGCTCTCCTTGCTCATCTGAATAGACACCCACAATATCCTCAAATTGGTCCTAGTGAGCATGTAACTTCAAGGGCCATTCTGCAGCCCATGAGTTTGAAATTTTCAAGCATAGTTTCAATCAATTCTCTATAATTATCAGCTCTATTGTTTCCGAGAAAACCACGAACTACTGCTTTGAAGCTGTTCCAGGATTTTCTCGCAAGTATTAAGTAACTGTGTAAATTCGTTTTTCGACATTTTTTTTAAATTTTTGGTCCAGTGAAAATACCTGCTGTCACTTTCGCTTCGGCTAAAATCGGGAAAAACTTCACCAAATATTGTGAAGCTTCAGAATTTTCACCAAGAGCTTTTACAAATTGTTTCTTAATTTTTTGTTGTTGACCTGTGCAATTAATTTGATTTTAAAGTGATAGAATCGGAATTAAAAAAAATGTTTCAACCAAGTTTATAAATAGAATAAAATATTGGTTCCTCATCAAACGATTATGCAGAATTCGAGGATAGTCACAGTTCAACATTTCCATTCGCATAGCAACCCGAAAAAGTTTAAGTGAACATTCACCTTGATCATTTTTTGAATTTCCCTGGTATAAACAAAGTTTTTCTCTCTTCTACCTTATAACGAGTTCCACAAAATTGCAATTAGCAAGCAGCGATCTGAAAAACATATAATACATATTACTAATGCAGAAAACTCGCGTAATTCACGTTATCTCATGAGTTATATTAAAATTTTCGTGCATCACTTCTTTCAACTTGATCTACAAATGCGAGTCCTAGAACAGGAGATTAAAATCGTCGACGTCGCCTATCAAAAACAGGTTCTAATCTTGTTATGGAAATCGGAAAGCAAATTACCTCCTTTTCAAGAGCGCAGCCCATGAGTAATTTTTCAATATTTATAATGAACTGTCCCCAGAGGCTTCTCCAAAGACTTTGATCCTTGCATCGAGGAGATTGTGCTCGCCACCCTGGACATATACAAGATGGCGCGAGCGAATCTGCTACCCACGCCCGCCAAATCGCACTACCTCTTCAATTTGAGGGATTTCTCCAGGGTCATACAGGTATTTAATGTTTTATTCAATCATTAACTGATTGTTACAGCAGGTGAAGTGAAAGGCGTGTGTATTGTTCAAAGTCAAATTATTTTCATTTCTTTCAAATGACAAAAATTCTCATTTTGTATAGAAATAGTCAAAAAAATTGCTAATACTAAAAAATAAAACAGACCTAAAATAAAGGTATTGAAAACTACAAATAGAAAGAAAAAATATACAGTGTGTCCCAGCTAAAGCAAACCCAAACCCCTTATATCCGAAATCGTAGAAAACACTGAAAATCGCTCAGACCCGTCAATTTTTCCTCGAGGGGGGAACTCTTCCATCAAAAACGTCATCATTGTGCTATCAACTCCCTCACCCCCAGCACCCCCTACTTCAGAATCTTCAATATACCATACTTGTGATACACCATTTTGAAGGGAATTCAATCGCAAACATATCGATGTAATGCAATTGAGAATCGATTAAGTATTATGGACATTTCAATGAAAAATATACGTAGGCGTAGAAGGATCAACAACAAAATATTTTTCAAAAACATTTGGAATTGCCACTTTGAACTGACAATTGTCACTTTGAAGTGACAATTATCACTTCGATGTGACAATTGTCCCTTTCAAAAATACCTGGAAATGCCATTTTGAAGCGACAATTGTCAATTTGAAGTGACAATTGTCACTTTGAAGTGAAAATTGTCACTTCGATGTGACAATTGTCACTTTCAAAAATACCGGAATTGCCATTTTGAAGTGACAATTGTCACTTTGAACTGACAATTATCACTTTAAATGACAATTGCCACTTTGAACTGACAATTTCACTTTGAAGTGACCATTGTCACTTTGAAGTGTTTATTGGCACTTCGATGTGACATTTATCACTTTCAAAAATACCGGGAATTGCCATTTTGAAGGGACACTTGTCAATTTGAAGTGACAATTGTCACTTTGAACTGACAATTGTCCCTTTGAACTGACAATTCTCACTTCAAAGTGACAATTGTTAGTTCAAAGTGGCAATTCCAAATGTTTTCGAATTTCTTTTGATATTGGCCCTTCTACGCCTTTCTGAAAATAAATGTAAACAAAGATAAGTTTTTTTTCATTACCTGCAATGTTATCATATCAAAGATATAAAATCATTCCATTTCATACAGATGTATTCGAAACTTTTCAACATTTCTGGAGTCACTGCACAATTCTTCTGCGTAGATCATCAAGGGAATTGGGCTGTGTGATATAAACTTTGGATTTCAAATGTCCCCATAAAGAAAGTCTTATGGTGATAAATCAGGAGATCTTGCAGGCCATTCTATTGGTCCTTGCCCCCAATCCATCTCCCTGTGAAATTGTCAATTGAAAATTCACGTACAGGTGTAACAAAAAGTGGAGGCGCTCCATCTTGTTGAAAGGTGAGCTGACCTTTGAGTAGATTATCATCGTCTTCCAGTAGCTGATTGATTGCGGGGTTTACAGTTGTATCAAGAAGTTCAAGATACTTTTTTCCGTTGAGGTTACCATCAATATAATATGGACCTACAATATGGTCTCCCAAAATCCAAGCCCAAACCTTTAATTTCTGAGGTGTTTGAGAATTAGTTTCCCTGTAACAATGTGGATTTCCATTATTCCATTATCTGCAGTTTCGTCAGAAAAGCACACATTGTGAAGGTAATTAGTATCAATGAGCATTAACTGACTCCACAAAACTCTATATGTCTCTCTGGATCATAGTCATTCAATTCTTGTACATTCCGCATTTCATAAAGATGGAATTTTGTTTCTTCCAGAATTTGTATGCTGCTGAAATAAACTCGAGTTGTCTCAAACATCGAATGCTGTCCATCACTGCATATCCTATAACTGCAACAGCGATTGTCAGAGTTGCAGCGTTCATAAATTCTTGAACAATCTTCTTTTTTTTAACGAACTCGAAGTTGGAAGATCTCTTCATTTTTGTTTTTCTGGTTGATTTTGAATTTGTATATTAATTGGTTTCTAAAAGTATGTGGCACGATGATCTGATAATTCACTATCGATAACATAGCAAGTTTCTCCTTCAGAACAGACCGAACAAATCTGATCTGTTAGGGTACAACTCGTGTTTGTGATCCTCGTGGGCCAACCCACCAATGGGCGAAGATTGAAACAATTCATTGAAGAACACAATGATTTAAAATGAATATTGGAATAGAGATCGGAATTAAAATAACCACAAACTAAAAATGTTATACCAGGTTTATAAAATAAGTCTTGTATATCACGAATATTACTGAATATGTTGATATCTCCACAGGGAGATCTTAATAATTCGTTATTATATATTTACGTTTATTCAGTGTGAATGAAATGCCACGGATTTCGAAGAGTTGTTCAACGGAGTACTTTCTTAGAGCTATCATTTTTGCATCATTATCATATCCATATTGCTACTCCACCACATTTTTTGTTGGGTCTACTATAAAAACTTTTTCAATTGAAACCTGGCAAAACTATGTTATCTAGTACAGCTTCTTTTACTCCTATCTCTGTTGAGCATAACAACTATAGGTTGACAAAGAAACTCAGATCAGTCTGCAAAATGAGCATTCACATTCAATGAAAATAGGTTCAAATTGATCAAGAAATCGTTTTTATAGCGAAAATGTACAACTTCTATACATTCACCGTTAAAAACTGGTAGACAAACAGAGAGACAGATGAAAAGTATTGTCATTTGGAATGTGTTAATATTACTAACCAGTTATAAATGATATAAAGTTGATATTCTGGGTTTGGTCAAGAAATTGAATACCATTTGGTTTGAATGGTTCAATATTACTAACTGAAGATTTTTTTCTGTGTTAATACCTTAATACACGATGGCCCATCCTTATGGCCCATCACGATGAAGATGCTAATGAAGAAAGTGATGAAGAAAGTAAAGAATTTGAAATATATTTCAGATGAACTATACATATCAGTTATTAACGAAACGGGTCAACTTTTTGAACCATATAAAATAAATTAAATATAATCACTAAATTCAGCGATATTTTTCAATAGAGGCCAATTACCAATCCATATATTGAATATGATTTCACAAAATGATGTTTAAAATGAAAAGTATTATAAATATATAAATATTCTTTCAATAAATTAATGAATATTCTTCCGATTTTAAATTATTATGGCAATTTCATTCATAGTTGAAAATTCTGGGTAGTTGATGTTCTCATCACAATAAGGTACACGTAATGAGAACAAATTGGCTAAAGGAATGATATTTTTTACTGCGTTCATTCTTCATATACGTACGTTTTCATCCACAGGGTGTACTCTTGTCCGTCCCCGAAGCCATGGAGGACATGATGGCCATGAAGAGGTTGTGGGTGCATGAAGTACTCAGGGTTTATTACGATCGCTTGGTTGACGACAACGATAGGTTGTGGATAATATCTGCCCTCAAAGAAGTGAGCAGTAATAAGCTGGAGGAGGATCTGGACGTTATGTTCGAGAGGCTGAAGATGCCAGGTGTCCCTGTAAGCAAAATTATACCGTCACTTTATTCATCACTGGTAATGGAAACAAATGAAATAGAAACTGAACACTTCGGTACCTTGACATTAATCGCAATTCCGTAACACTGAACGAAACGGTCAGAACGAATGATAATCTAGATCAACAACCTCTGCGATGATGCGAATTTGTGGCTCACGAATATCGAATTAATAATTATGATATCAATTCATTTTCATATGATAAATACATAAGAACTTTGTCCTCAGAAATAGGATGCCAAATACTCTTCAAGGGAGTATGAAGAAATTTGAGAAGTGTCGTTTTAACTTTACTCAACTTTAAGTTGAAGTTTATGAAGTTCATTTTATTTTATTGCAGTAAATTAATTTTTGTCTGATATTTGTCTGGATTTTAGTAATTGCTTGATAGTTGAAAAACCTAGTTGTGTAATAATTAGTTTGAAATATGCACAGTATCATATCCAAAGGGGATATTAGTTTAATCGATTTTGTGGTCAATCGCACCAACATAACATACAAAATAATACGGATCCAAAAAATCCATTGAAATTGATTCAATCATTCAGCTTTGATTAACTTCGAGGTAAAAACTTTTGTTATCAATGTATTTGTTATTCATATTGATAAAACAAATGTTACTCTTTTTCCCAGATTGGCGAGACAGAATTACGAAATCTGTTGTATTGTGACTTTGCCAATCCGAAAGCAGATCAAAGACACTACATCGAAGTACAAGACCTTGAGCAACTCCGGAGTATCGTAGAGGGTTATCTAGCCGAATTCAACAATATGTCTAAGAAGCCTATGAATCTGGTACTGTTCAGGTGATTGGCTATTATATAACATTTTCTATATATTGTGTTGGACTTTCTCAGAACTACATATTTCAAGTACCTACTGAACGAAGAAACTCAAATATCAAGTATTGAATGTTATGAGGGATGATTCGACATCTGACCATCATGGTTGGAGGACTGGATGCGTCCTCGTTGGTTGGAAGTCAAGTTGATGTTTGTGATTGTCCAGCCGTAGAAATACGTGCATTTTGAAATTATTTAAATGTTAGTGAAGTTTAACAACTGAACATATTAGAAATCTGCTCCCTTCTTCTCTACGCTGGTAACCAGGCCAGATGACAACGGATTTGTCGGAAGAAGGGGGCGACTTCAGGTAAGATGAAGAAAACTGTAGGAGTATATTGCCGCATACGTGCATGGAAAAAAATCAACGAGGTAGTTGTGGTATCACTTCGAGTGAGACTTCCAGGGTGCCCCATAATTACGAAGTCTCGATTACGTAAGAGATTATGTAAGAGAGAGAGCACTGGCGATTGTATACCTGATCGGTTAGACGCCATAACGATGGAAGAAGTACTAGAGTACATGTTTATCAATAATTAAAATTAGAATAATAACTCCATTCATTCCAAGAAACACTGCAGTAATTGTTCAAATAGGGACAAGAGATATTTTTCGAAAGAAGTGATTTTTTTTTCATGAGTTTCCATAAAAATATAAAAGATAGAAACTGTTATCAAGAAATTCAATATTATGAATTTCTGAAATTTTGTAGAAAGACATTCTGTTTATGTCGAAGAACAATTAAATGTCACTATACTGTGACAAAATATTCAACTAACCAGCAACCATTTAATCGGAATAGTACATTAATTTTCCTAGTTATTAGTATCCGGATATATTCGGTTCATGAGAATGTACGGTTAGAATCCTTTCAAGAAAGTTGATGAAAGCAGATTTTGAGATTATAAGATATTGAGTAAGTCATTGGGTGTATATAAGTTTGAGATTCACATGTATTTTAGTATTCTGTTTTGTATCATTGTAATGACTTCATGGAATTTTCATTGCACTGCTATAAGATACTGTATATTTGAATAAAAGTCAAAAATATACGTTTTTTAAATATTTTATTGAAACAATGTCTCGAATCCTGAATAGTTGGATATTCCAACAATAGGTGATAGCTGACGCCTCAAATATCTATGTTTATCATATATTGATTAACTACGAATATTGATAATAAGGATAGCCTATGTGAAGCCAAAACAACTGAACATCGATTTTCAAAATCGGGATCTAATAATAGATTGCGCATGAAAGTGTAACATTTCCTAATGCTTCTGGAGGTGAGGTACACCAAAGAAGAAGAGAAGTATGTATTTACCTTTTTTGTCGCAATGAAATACATACAAAACTTATTTTACCATTGATATTCAATTAAGCTCCCAATGCGATCCCTACCATCATTTCGACCTAACAAATATGACTTCATCGAGAATTTAGCTTTTAAATATATGTGTATTTATAGTGATTTTGGTGAACAAGTCCAGTTATGATTTACTATTTAAGAATGAACAAATTCTGGCCATTTAGCTTAGAAATATAACATAGCAAGATACCTGCAGCATTCAAGGATCTATATTATAAATAAATTGAGAAGATATTGCATTTATTCATTCGATAAAACCATTATTATAAAATTATGTAGTTCACCATGAATTTTGTCTGCCTTGTCGAGGTACTCGTCAGAAAAAATATTCAGATAAGTGTAACTTCCATTCTAATGACACGAATTTCAATGTAGATAGACAGGCTGTGCTGTGCCTTATATTGTTGGAATTCACTTTGTTGGGTCACACGTGAAGACAACAAAATTAGTTTCCTAGAATTGAAACAAACTAAAAACTGGTATTTAGTTCACCGTCTACCAGTTGTTAGTGCAAAATCAATGTCCAATGAATCTGATTGATTGATTGATGAGTTTGCCTTTGTCACAATTGAGATGTCTAAAAACCCTGGTGAATGAACTGATTCGATATTGTTTAGATTTTCAAGGGGACACCACCTGTTGCTAACAGAGCTTCTCTCTGTGGTAGATGGCGCCGTCCATAAATGTTTGTTTATATTATCGCTTAATGTCAGATCTTAATTTCTGACATCTGCAGCATCTTATATGAAAATATGTTTACGGTTTTGTCGGTATTTATGCGTTTTCCATCTCTTTGATTTGAAATCTTGCTCAGCTTATTCCTGAGTTTGTTCTTTAAAAAATCACTCGTTCATCAGTTCATTAGTGCGTGAGGAATTGTTAATTTTCAGGTAGTGTAGTGTGTAAGGATACTTTTTGTAGAATGGGCCACTTTTGTATTTTGTGTGGACAGTATAAAGCCGCAGATTCGAATATTCACCTGTATTCAGTACCAAATGCAAGTACAAATCTTGACGAATTGACTAATCATGATATTTTCATAGTTCATCATATTGTATGCATTGAATTTTATATTTTCTGCAATTTCATGACAATTTCATTTCCAATTATCCGTCTGTCAAAATGCAGTTAATCTCAAATTCAAATGGTAAAAAATACGGAATACAACACGACAGTGTGCTTTCTTTGTGCAATATTCGGGGGCTTCTAATTCTAGCTTTGCTATTGGTGAAGTTTGACAACCAATAGCAAAGCTAGAATTAGAACAGTTCGTCTCAAAAAGAAAGCTGAGGAAATAAATATACCCTGTTACTTCATATAAACTAAAACGAAATTGGCGTCATCTGACACGCTAGTAATCTTTATTATCAAGTAGGCCAAGTGTCGCCAAGTCGATCGCAAACTTCTACAGGTATAAGGGCAAGCAACAGGGTTTTTAGACATCTTAGTCACAGTATAAATCTACAGAACGTCGCTGTCAAAATGTCAAATAAATATTCTAACCTTATATAATTATGTCATTTGCCGGAATTCAAAATTTGCTCATGCGCAGTGGTATTTGAGT
This sequence comes from Gonioctena quinquepunctata, assembly GCA_018342105.1. Lineage (NCBI taxonomy): Eukaryota > Metazoa > Arthropoda > Insecta > Coleoptera > Chrysomelidae > Gonioctena > Gonioctena quinquepunctata. The sequence continues at coordinate 153,778 of JAFIRS010002527.1, forward strand.
GCCCGTTTGAAAAAGGACATACTGATTTTCGTGAATTCACTTTGTTTACAAGGGTGTTATGGAGTATTATGAATATTGGTAGTTGATAAATATATGGTGTTTGATAAAAGTGATAGTTCCATCTGAAAATAGTTCAAGAAATTTTATCATTGTGGAATATTTTAGGTTATCAGAACCGAATTTGGATGAATGAGTTTGAATATGTGGAATCTGGTTTTAGTTACGAAGAAAATGTATCAATATTCTGTCTGATGTTGTGTTCATCAAGCCAACGTAATATTATTTTGCATATTTTGATGGTGTGTGTATATTTCTGTTTTTTTTTCTTGGTCGGGTATTCTAGAGTCCAGATAGATATATTAGGTCTGAAACACTTCTCAGTGTGAACAAATATGTCTTTTGAGTTATTTTTATTCAGGTTCACAGAAAACATAATTTTCAAAATGGGAATTACATGAATATAACAGCAGAATCTATCCCATACTGTAACATTTTCTATCTTGGCTGTACCGTCTCGTGGATAGAATCGTCAACTGATCTTTCTGGAATATTTGGGAAAATAAGGCTGAGATTTTATTGATGCTGACAAGAACGTTTTCTCTCAATAATGGGTCGTTCCACCCAAAAATTCAACTTCATTTGGTAATACCTGAGTGATAGAGAACTCATTTTTTTTTGCGGTAAAGTTAAACATTTATTGATTTTCATATTTGGATTTATAGAAATTGTGTATACAATTGAAATGGAACATATAAATTTAAAAAAAAATTGAATATTATGTATAACCAGACAGTTATTAACTGGTATGAGATTATACATGGTTTTAGAATAATTTGTAATAGAATTAAATTTATTGGAAAATAATAACATATTAACGTAATAACAAATCAGGTAAACTTGGGGAATGTTTCAAATTCTCTTATCCAGAAAACTAGATTGGAATGTCTGCACATTCGAAGGCAACATTTTGAATTTTCCCCTGACAGTGGGCATTATATTAAGTACTCGTTAACTTCCTATACTGGAATATAACTCTTTGTATTTTGGTAATGGTAATAATTTAACTCAGGTCAGAAGGGCTGAGTTCTCTCTGAAATACATCCCTCCCTAAAGATAACTTGTTTTTCCATTTGGCTTTGCTGTTTGCAATGGAAACAGATTGCGATTTATTCTACAAGGAACTTGAGGTTCGTTGGAGAGAAAAAGGTAACTTGTTGAGTAATTAGGTGTACCAAGATATTCGCCATTGAAATAAGTATGTTGGTAGAACGAAACTTAATAGGAGTTTATTGTTTATCCGTAGGTTTGCCATCGAACATCTGTCGAAAGTATGCCGAATCCTCAAGCAACCCAGAAGTCACGGACTTTGCGTCGGAGTGGGCGGATCAGGCCGACAATCTATTACTAGATTGGCGACGCACATTTCCGAGTATGAATTATTCCAAGTCGAGATAACTCGCCTCTATGGTATGAACGAATGGCGAGAGGATGTCAAGGGTATTCTTCGCAAGGCCAGTGCCACGGAACAGCATGGTAAGTAGGAATACATTGATACAAGATTTCTTGTCTTGATGCCTATTTCTTGTCTTATCTTTATTTGTCAATAAAATATATTCAATTTTTCGGCTTCTTCGTTGATCATGGCAGGTTGCTCCTTGTTTTGACGTCAAGAAGTTTCATGATTCAGTACCAGAAACACTGAAACCGTATTAACCAATACCCTACACCTACTACTAAAATCACTTGAGATTCAGGAACCATCTTTGGCGTATATGGGCTTGTAACCGTTACACCTATTAAATATTCTTGTCGGTGACTATTATTTCTGTGGCAGAGTCAAACACTTCAGTTGATGTTGATGGAATATGTTTATTGCGTATTGATTATCACAGCTGAGGAGTTTCTACTAGTGCAAAGCAGAGTCGCAAAGAACTGTTTGTTAGAGAATTGTGAAATAATAGTGCATTGTATCGAACTATGGTGCTTATGACTGTGTATTGAACGATGTCGATAGAGTAACTAACAGAATCTGAACTCAAACTGGAACTGGTGCTGAATGAACTCTGACTGATTGATTGAACTCAATTGATTTTGATGACATCGGGTGACTCACTTGCATGTCCCAGCCAATTGGCTGTTCTTTCCGATAATCGGTCTGTAATGCCAGGAATAACCTCTTGGGTAAATTTGGTTTACATAATGAACACCTAATAAAATAGCAGTAGTTCGGTTTTATCTAATTGGATAATAGTTATTGAATTGTCTTGTAATAATGGGAAAATTCTAAGGGATTTTATGATGTATGATGTTCACTGGAATTTGCAATCCGATCAGAAAAGTTGTACACCAATTTAATTGGGAAATTTGTTAATTTATGGAAACACCCGTACTTTGTAGGTAAGTAGGATTCGCAGAATCGCCTCAGCTGAACTGAAATATTTACATACGATAACATAATACTTGAAATTCATATGTATGAAATCCCAATCTAATAAAATTTGAAATTCAAATGAATGAAATGAATATATATATATATATATATATATATATATATATATTATATATATAAGTGGGATAATTCCTCACACATCTAATGAATATATCCAGATTTGGATCATCCAGCTGTATATTACATCTAACCTCAAATATTTACGGAGCAATGGTTAAATGCAAACCTTCATTGTGCGTTTTTCTTGACTTATCCCAAGCTTTCGACACTGTCAGCCACAAACAGTTACTGGAAGCATTGGAAAGTATGGGAATTCGAGGTATTCTTTATAAACTAATGAAAAGCTACATTCAAAGGAGAAAGCAACAAGTGAAGCTAAAAACTATATTGAGCAATGAAAACGAAAAACGAAGTTGAATTCGGAGTCCCACAGGGAACAGTGCTCAGACCTATTTACTATTTACAGCCTATATCAATAACCTACTTACCATTAGAACTTCGGGAGATATAATCAGCTATGCAGATGATACTGCCATATTTTATCAAGGTGATAATTGGTACGACATGGAAAAAAAGCAGAAAGAGACCTATCTCAAATAATAACATGGCTCAATCACAAATTACTGACAATCAATATCGAAAAAACCCATTTCGTTCCCTTTGCATCATATAAGACTGGGAAACACCTTCGTTAGAATTATACAAAAATACTAATAATTTGACATTAGAAAATCTAATAAAATTTGAGAAAGCAAAATTTGCATACAAACTAAAAAACAATTTTCAAAAAAGTAATACTCCATTTGAAAAAAAATCAAAATTACACGATTATAATATTAGAAATGCAGATAATATCCACTTACATAATATTCATTCAAATAAAGGAAAAAATAATCCAATATCTAGTTCAATGGAAACTTATAACAAACTTTCAAATGATCTGAAAAAATTGAAATCAATGAAAATATTCTTAAAAAAACAAAGTATGCTGTTATAAGGATGTTCAACAATACATGTATGTATACAAAATGTATATGTATATTTATGTTTATTTAAATTTTTATTTAAAGATATGAATGTGTATATGTGTTTGTGTGTGTTTGTGTATATATTTAATCACAATTATGTGTATGTATGTGTATATATGTGTATATGTGTATATTGTTGTGTTATGAAAAACCAGTTAGATATTTTAAAAAGGAAAAACCCATAAAAAGAATAATTAATAAATAGCTATTAGTTTCAAGAGATTGTTTTTATATAATTTTGGAAGTTCTATTTATTTGTAAGCCTATGTATAATATGGATAGATAAAAATGTCAAAATACTATAACACAATCAATTTCATACACTGTCATAATGATTATAACCCATAATTGATAAAAAGACAACAAAAGTCTAGATTTACAAAATTTTCATGAATAAAAAGTGATCAACACATTTATAAATTTGAAACATACAGTATATGAAATTGTAGATAACTAAATAGCCAAGGTAGAACAAAATTTTGATGACAATAGCCAATCAGGGAATAGATGGTCATATGGAAAATTGGAAATTGTGAGACAATAACAACGGGGTGATGTCATAAGCAATTATTATTGAAATTTGTACATAGTAATAAGAATGGGAAAATAGTTGTATGTATAAATTATATAAGATGAACCCAAACAGTGAAATGTGACAATTTGGTGCGCGAATTCAAACATTCAAATGAAAAAGAAGAGGGAAAGATGGTATCTTGGTGACAACAAACAAAGCCACAAGGAGATTGAAAATGAATTCACAAGGGATGCCACGCAACATTTTGGGAGAAAGAACAATGAAATAATTCCAACATTAGAAGAACAAAACCAATATTACCTTAATTATACAACATATTCACGTTTCCAAAGCTGATTTCCGCATCTGTATGGTTCCTGATTTATGGTATTAGAGTTCCTGATAGAGCTTGGAGTGAGAAGGGATCCAGTTTCAGGGCATATCTTGAACACCGACATCTCCAGCCAGGTATAAAAACTTTAATAGTGCACATCCGATCCTGAACAGTTTTACAAATAACGTATTTCACATCTGAAGAACTGTATTTCACTGTATTTTGAACTATAAAAGAAAACTTCACTCTCAAGGAAATAGTGAGGTTCTGTCTATCTATCCATGATTTAATTTTTATGATTATCCGTGAATATTTGTAGATTCACATTAGTATAAGTTATTTCTGGTAGGCCAGGTAAAATTAAGTCTTCCTGAATAAAGGAAATAATTGCTTTTTGATACTTTGTTGTTCGTTTTCTCACAATGATAAACAATCATACCGATGACCATTGAATAAATTGAAATTAGACAGCAGTGGTTAGTGGCTCTATCGCCTGAACCGGCTATCTGAGGTAAGAGGCGTACCAACTGTTGCTTAGCCGTGGTGAGGAAAGTGATTACAATTGGCAGCAGCCTGACGAGAGAACAGTGACGTTCGCTGGCAATTATTATTACAGCATACAATACATATACAGGGCGAAAATATCTATCTATATCATATCAATTTGGCTCACAAAGAGTAGCAGTTAAAATTATTAGCAATCTTCATTATATAACAACAACTATTGTTATTCAATTTATCAATACATAACAAATTGGCATCCAAAGTGTGGGGCGAAATAATAACAAAATAATTTATTATATTATCATAACATCATAACATAACAAGATATATATATATATATATATATATATATATATATATATATATGTACATTTAGTTAAGATTTGAATAGGTATTATTACCAGTTAGTTCTTAAATGGTTTAAATTTATAATTGTAATCAATCAATTAACTTCCTTATACCAGAACTTGTTCTGTTTGGAAGATGTATTGCAATACATAAATAAAAAATCATCGTTACAAAAACCCTCCGTAGTCTATTGTACAAATCACTTGTTCTATCAAGAATTCAGTATGGGATATTGGCATGGGGTGGAGTTGCAAATGTTCACCTACAGAAATTCGAAAATATACGAAAACGCTTCCTGAAAATAATACTCAACAAGGAACCTACTTACCCCACCGAATCACTTTATGCTGAATCCGAAGTTCTAAGCATTCGACAAATTTTATTTTCGAATCTCATCATGCATCTCCACACACACAAAAGTCTCTTGAAAAACATCGATCATTCATACTCTACCAGACAAAAAATCAGGAACTTCGTTAAAATACCCCTGTTAACAAAAAAAAATTAACAAAGAAGCTTAAGCTATCTTGTTCTGGAAGCGATCAATTATCTTCCTGAAAACCAAAAAAAAAAACATGTTTATGAAATACATTGGAAAAACTTACTCAAAAATTTTTTAAGAAATTCATACTTACCACCAAACTCATGAACATCAGCAATTTGCTTTCTTGATCATTCTCTCTGAACGTGTAAACATGAATCAGATCAAACAAAACATAAAGGCAGAAAAGAAAGAACTATGATAAGAAGGAGGAAAGAAGAAAAAATAACACAATTTTAATTTCAGTTTTATTTCTTTGTATTTTGTGTTTTCTCTTTCAGTAAATTTTTTAATTTTTTCATTTGATTTATGAACCACTATATTTTCTTTAGTTTTATTTCATTCTATTTTGTGTTTCCTCTTTCAGTAATTTTTTGCATCTTTTCAATTGGTTTATGAACAACTATCTTTTCATAATAACATAAATGGAACAAAGAAAACCCCACGCGCGGCCTTGACTTTTGTGGGTTTCGCTATGTTTATTTGTGTAACATTACATGTGTAACCATAATACTGTTAACCACATGAATAAACATTATTGTTATTATTTTATCAACATTCAACAAAACTTTTACATTCAACTTTTTTTTTAAAGGCAATAATAACGATGACAAGGGATTGGTAATTTATAGTGAATAACCCGGTATAATACATTCGTTTCCACAATATATTGATATATTCTTTTTTTTATTGGTTCCCCTTTTTACCCATTTAAAGCACGCCTCAGCGTGTTTAAATCGAACTTTAAAAAACGCGCGTTTTTTAAAGGTAACCATGACAACATCAGGATCTGATCTGACAGGAGTACCTTGTAACGTCAAAATATTACTCACAATTCGTTCATTTATATGTGCTCCTCCATCCATTTGATGAACTTTTCATATTCTTTTTTATATATATCACTGGATTTTCGCGGTATTAACCGCGATTCTGCCTCACTATTCAAAAAATCGATATTAGAATAATTCATTTTTGAGCTCTGGTGACAACAAATATTGATCTTTGGTAACAAATTGCAAATGAATGTTTTTCTCATTTCCATGACAACGAAAGGTATACTGATGTCACATCACGAATTCAACCTTCTTGCATTATTAGTTCTTATTTCTATTATTTGTAGTAATAATACCAGTATATATGATTTCAAAGTGCACCAATAAAAAAAAATAACGTAAAGTATTCGTGGATAACTGGTCTTAAAAACACTTGCTCTATTTCGAAAAATCGCGCGTGTTTTAAAGCCCTTTTTATCCACTTATACTTTAATATACTATTATTTTCGATGATATATGCTGTAATAATGCAATAAAACAGGAGAATCATGACAAGAACAGAATTTCAAATTTATCTTTCCATAATATATCTCTCAAGTTATCAAGACACGTAGGTTCCTTGCTTAGTTTCTAGGCATATCAATCGTGTCTTCTATTTTTTTTTCGTAAACCCTTATCTGCCGCAGGTGTGTTCTTATTCTCCGATACCCAGATAAAAGAAGAAGGTTTCCTCGAGGACGTGAGCAATCTAATGAATTCTGGCGAAGTCCCAAACTTGTTCACTATGGAGGAGAAAGTGGAACTGTGCGAAAAAATGAGACAACTCGATAGGCAGCGCGACAAATCTTTACAGACCGATGGAAGTCCCGTGGCTCTCTACAATTTCTTCATTCAGATCTTGAAGGAGCAGCTGCATGTTATTCTAACGATGAGTCCGATCGGGGACGGTTTCAGGAATAGAATAAGGAAGTTTCCGGCTTTGGTGAACTGTTGCACCATCGATTGGTTCCAGGTGAGTATGGAAACGTTTATTCGTATACGGATATTTGTTCAGAATGCTGAACTTCATTGATTTGCTCCTTTTTTTTCAATATTAACAATCTTTCAAAATTTCTTGATTGATACATTCAGATTGTAGTACTGTGTTTGATATGGAGCAGTGCTGATTAAAATAATATGGAGAGCATTAGAGGAACAGAAAATAACGAAAAAACTCAGAAAAGGACAAAAATAATAATAATAATAACCTTTCCCAGCAAACATGAATGAGCGGTAAATAGACGGGCCGTTGTTGTTAACTGCGGTAAGATGTCGGAAGCGGCACACCGATGTCGGTAAATAATTGGAATGATATCAGTTTTGCCGCTTTGGCTGAACGTACGCATATGTATTATGGATGTTTTGAATTTAGCCAGAAATTACCCGTTAAAGATTTGCGATAATCGCGCCGATGTCGTTTTGACACAGTATCCGGCATTGCGCGCCACACCGCTGCGAACTGTAACATTGGCATTACTGAATATCACGTTCGCAGTTGTCCCTACTGCTGATTCCGTGTGGGATGTCAAATCGGGTATTTTCTATTTTGTCTGGTCATTGTGATATATGGTATATTGTCATGAAAAATAATCACAGTGGCGAGAATTTATTCAGATTTGTGTGTTGTCATTCTATCTATTCGGTGAAATATTTTTCCAAGCCAGTTTAAAATGCAATATCTGGGAAATATGGATGAGTATCTTGGAAACCATTTGAGATATACTAAAAATGGTTGAAATGGAGAAAAAGTTGTCTGCTTAGGTAAATAGGAACAATCTGGCTCTACAGTTTCAGAAATCCTCTACAATTAGTGGCTTCAGAGAGTGAAAACAGTGAATTGTATATATTGTAACGTAAATAAACTTAACTTGGTTCTACTAATTTATTTCACACTTAATCTACAACTTAATTTATATTACTACGCCACTGTATAGCTCGATGGTATGGGCTCGTTCAGACTGTCCCTCTGAGACTTGAGGGTTGCCTATTTATCTCCGATACAGCATTCTCGATGTTTCGAATTCTTTCCGCTGGCGACCGGCGTGTTCCAATTGTTTCCAATATTGACCGTTGTCTTCCGCGGCAGAGCGCACTGGATGGTTCTCGAACATCTCCGGGGATGATCTCATCGCTGTCGACGGCAACATGTGAGGCGACAGGTCCGGCCTAGGTTCGTTACATTGCCCCCTTCTTAAAGACATTTCGTCCCGAAATTTCATCCTTGGAGTGTGACGATATCTGCATGACTCCCCATATCTGCACCGTGAAGTTCGATGGAAGTAACACTCCACGGTCTTCATGATCGGTCGTGGAAGAGGGTTACAGCAAACCAAAATCTTGACGCCGCTGGATCTGAATATCGCCTCCAGCATACTTCTTATGACTCTCCAGTCCAACCCATCAATACCACAGGACAATTTTGGAATTGCTAGATCCACCAGATTCTGGTCCACCATAGTATCTCTTAGTTTGGTGAGACTCTTCCAGACATCTTCATAGGACGGTTTATCTTGGGAATGCCTCTTGGTAACTAGGTAGTAGATGTTTCTCTGGCCTTTCTTCAACTGTAGCACCCCACCAACTTCTGGATTCTGCCCCGCAGTGTTTGGAGTTGACCAAATTTCTTGGAGAACACTACGGCGATGCCCTGGACATTCGAAGATCTTCTGCCACACAGTGCGCTAGTGCGTAGTCAGCAGGCACCTCGAAAAGGTCTCGTGACTCCTCTCTAGTAACCCCATGTAGAACTTTCTGCCCGTGTGAATACAAGGACATAAACTTCTCGAACGTCATATCATCCTCCGGTGGCTTGAGGGTGCGAACTTGGTCATGGTTTCCAGCGTAAGGGGCCAACCTGTTGAAATGGACGACCCTTGGTTTCCCTCGGGTGGCTTATGGATTCGGTACACAAGGTCGTTTATCCTTTTCACGATTTTATACGGGCCTTCCACGAGTTCCGCAACTTTGGTGATAGTCCACGACGACGTTTGGGGTTGTACAGCCAAACCAGGTCATCAACCTTAAATCCTCCAGCGTCGGCCTTGATGTCATAGGTCTTCTTCATTTTATCGCTGGCACTCTGGATGTTCAACCGGACTCGTTCGTGGATGTCGTCCATTCTCTGCCGAAGTTTGCTGACGTAGTCCTCTCCGCAGTGTCTTGTCCTGGCGGTATCCCAAACTCCAGGTCACAAGGCAGTCGCAGTTCTCGGCCCATTATAATACTAGCAGGAGTTTGACCGGTTGACTCGTGAACTGCGGATCGATAGGCCATCAGGACAAATGAAGATACTGGTCCCAGTCTCTTTGATGGTCAGAGACAACCTTGGACAAGTGGCGGTTGATCGTCCTGTTCATCCGTTCCACCATTCCATCGGACTGCGGATGTAGTGCCGTGGTTCTTGTCTTGCGGATGTTCAGCAGTAGACATATTTCTTGGAAAAGGTTGGATTCGAAATTTCTGCCTTGATCCGAGTGCAGCTCCATTGGAATACCGAATCGACATATCCACTCTTTCACCAAGACGTCGGCGACGGTGATGGCCTCCTGGTTGGGCAGGGCATAGGCTTCCGCCCACTTACTGAAGTAGTCCATTGCCACAAGGATGTATTTATTCCCGTGGTCGGATACGGGAAACGGGCCGGCGATGTCAATGGCGATTCTCTCGAACGGGCTGCCTACGTTGTACTGACGCATCGGGGCCTTGGGTCGTATTCGAGGTCCATTGCTAGCAGCGCATACAGCGCACTTCCTGCACCAGTCCTGGACGTCAGCTTGACAATTGGCCCAGTAAAACCGTTGCCTCACTTTCTGCAGGGTCTTCGTCACTCCCAGATGTCCACCGGCGACTCCATCATGGATTTCCCGCAGCACTTCCTCTCTTCTGTTCCTGGGAACAATTATTTGGCGTCTGTCTTCCCCACCAATATCGGCCTCCAACACACGTTTCAGGATCCCATTGTCCAGAATAAGAGAGTTCCATTGTGCCCAATAGGACTTAACAGCCGGCGAGTAACCTGCGACTTCCTGCCATGATGGTCTTCGATTGCCCTTCTTCCAGCTGACGACTAAGCCAAGGTCGGGGTCTCTCTCTTGGTCTTTCTGGATCTTGCTGTCATTCCAGTTGTCATCCATTGCCGCGGTTCTACAAAGTGTTGCTTCTTTCTCTTCTGCTCGTCATCAATGTGAGCAATCATCTGGACATGGTCTTCGCGACAAGGCATCTGCATTCTTATGGCTAGTTCCGGCTCGATGTTCGATCTCGAAATCGAATTCTTGGAGTCTCGATCCAACGTGCTACTTGACCCTCAGGATTTTTGAACTGTAAGAGCCATTTGAGAGCTGCATGGTCAGTTCTCAACAGGAATCTTCTTCCATACACGTACTTGTAGAAGTGTTCCACTCCCTTTACAACAGCTAACAGCTCTCGCCTGGTGACACAGTAATTGCGCTCTGGTTTGCTAAGCGTCTTGCTGAAATAACCAATGACCTTCTCCTGTCCCTCCTGGATCTGAGATAGGACAGCTCCAAGTCCCACGTTGCTGGCGTCCGTTCCAAAATGAATTTCCTTGGGTAGGGGATAGCTCAGTATAGGAGCGTTGAACAAAGCTCCTTTCAGCTTCCTGAATGAGTCTTGACATTCTTCGGACCACTGGAACTTTGTTTGGCCTTCCGTGAGCTTGGTCAGTGGTTTAGCGATGTTGCGAATCCCAGCACATATCGGCGATAGTATGTGCATAAACCAAGGAAACTTCGAAGTTGGTGAATGTCTTTGGGATGGGCCAATCCTTAACAGCTTTGATCTTCTGGTCATCCACTGCTACTCCTTCCCCAGAGACAACGTGGCCGAGGTATCGTACTTCTTTTTGGAACAGATGGCATTTCTTAGGGCTCAGCTTCAATCCGGAGTTCCTCAGTCGCAGGAATACTTCCTCCAAGTTTTTCACATGGTCCTCAAACGATCTGCCGACCACAATTATGTCGTCGAGATACACTAGACACGTGTTCCATGAGAGTCCCTTCAGTACTGTTTCCATCAATCTTTCGAATGTGGCGGGAGCATTACAGAGCCCGAATGGCATAACGGTGAACTGCCACAATCCTGAGCCGATGGTAAAAGCAGTCTTTTCTCGATCTTCCTGAGCCAGTTCTACTTGCCAATATCCACTCTTCAGATCAAGGGTCGAGAAAATCGTGGAACCAGCCAACGTGTCTAGGGTGTCATCTATTCTCGGGAGAGGGTAACTGTCCTTCTTCGTGACATTATTAAGTTGGCGATAGTCTACACAAAAGCGCGTCGATCCATCCTTTTTCTTCACCAGTACGACTGGAGAGGACCAGGGACTGTCAGATGGTTCGATAACTCCTTCTTTTCCCATATCGCTGACTATTTTGTCAGCCTCTTCCTTCTTGGCAAGAGGAAGTCTTCTTGCTGATTGCCGGATCGGTCGGGCACCCCCAGTATCAATCTTGTGCTGGACCACATTAGTTCGACCCCCTTTTCCTTGTCCGGTGTCGAAGATGTCTTGGTACTTTTTGACTAAATCTCTTAGTTTGGGCTGTTGAGCTGGTTTTATGTCTTTGGAAGAGATGGCAACTAATTTTTCTAGTTCTGTGGGCAAGTTGTTGGGTTGGCTAATCGTACCTCGTACACTCCGGATCACTGAGGAAACTGGCGAGCAGTGCCCCAATATTGTTCCTTTCTTCAAGGTCACTGGAAAATAATTGACATTCATGACCCTTACGGGCACAAATTTGTCAGCACGCAACAAGGTCTTCCCTAGTGCAACCCCAATTTTCTCATCATGAAGTTTGGGCTCGAACATCACCACGTCTCCACTGCTCGCACTCCCGTCCAGGCGAGCCTCCAGAATGGTTTCAGCCCTCTCAGGTACGCTTACATCTTCAGCCAACAGCACACGGATCAACTCTTCACTTCTCCCATGAAGTACCAGCTCTTCTCCGTTGACACGTAGGACGCCGTCTTTGAAATCCAATTCAAACCCTCTGGAATTCATGATGTCCATTCCGATGATTGCATCGTCTTCGATGTCCGCTACAAGTGCCTGATGTTTCACTTTAGTGCTGCCCAAAATTATTTCAATCGGTAGCTCGCCATATACAGTAGCTGGCTCCCCTGTTGCTGTGCGTAGCTTCCAAGTTGTCGGTTCAATTCGTTCCGGTGTTCTGGCAAAGGAAGGTCCGAGAATTGTCCTAGTCGCACCTGTATCTAGCAGCATGGTGCAAGGCTCGTTATTGATGAGACCGTCTACGAAAACACCTCTGTTCTGTCGTTGCAGGATAGCGACACATGCGTTGTTAACCAGGGCTTGTTGGACACAGGCCGACGATTGCCCCTTCTCGTCGACCTTCTTTAGTTTTCCTGCATCGGAGTCGTGTTTTGAATGTTGGACATTTGCTACGCACATGTCCAATTTTGCTCACAATTCCAGCATCTTATCTGTCTTTTCTCAGGCAAAACTTCCTTAATCACTTTCTTATGGCAGCTTCCCAATTAGCAGGCTCCTGTGAGTCTTCCTCAATCATTCGGACTTTACTCTGGCTTTTGCAAGATTGTTTCGCTGCCTCGAATTCCAAAGCGCGTGCCAGTGCGTCTACGAGATGTGTTGGACGAGCTAGTGTCAACGCTTGTCTGGTTTCTTGGTCACGGAGTCCATCCAAGAATGCCTGAACCGCTAATCGCTCCATTACATTTTCCGGTGTGGCTGGATATGCGAGACGAACCAAGCGTGCAATGTCAGCTTCGAATTCTTGTAAGGATTCGCCCGATTTCTGGCAGCGATTTTTCAGTTGGGAGTGGTATACGTGTTCCAAATGGGCCTGGCCATATCGTAATTCTAGATGTTTAATCAGCTGATCATAGTCCTCCTGTTCTTGGGCGGTAAGAGTTTGTAGAATATTCGTCGCTTCTCCACGTAATGCAAGTGTTAGTGCTACAGCTCTTTCCCCTGCATTCCATCCATTTGCTTTGGCCGCTGCTTCAAACTGTCGGCGGTAATTTTCCCATGGAGTTTTTCCGTCGAATTGAGGCGGCTTCATGGAAAGCTTCCCTATTTCAGAAATGACCTTGACATCTTTTATACCCTCTTGAACTTTATCCAAGTTCAAACTCAAGTCCAGCATTGCATTTTCGTTAACCATCTCTGTGGGGGGCGCACTATTAATTCGTTTTTCCAGCTTATTGATCGTTTCCTTTATTTTGTCCATTTCTGCCTCGATTCCTCTTTTTTTAAGCCTTCTGTGTTTTCTAGGAGCCTTCTCTGCCTCGTTCCCATTCTTTTTTCTGATTCGACCCACGAGTTTTTTTTTAACCTTCTGTGTTTTCTAGGAGCTTATCTTCCAGGCTTCTTGAATTTTCTAGAAGCTTATCTTCCAGGCTTCTTGAATTTTCTTGAAGCTTCTCTTCCAGATTTCTAGAAAGCTTCTCTTCCAGATTTATAGAATTTTCTTGAAGCTTCTCTTCCAGATTTCTAGAATTTTCTTCAAGCTTCTCTTCCAAAGTCCTCGAATTTTGTTGCAGCTCTTCTTTCAAGGATTCTATTATCGGACTCAAATCACCTCCGGAACTTCGAATAAAAATGTTTCGGGTCCTCACCTTCTTGTATAAGTCCTTCTGCAAGTCTTTCCTGGAGTACTTGCTTTTACCCGTTGTTTCCAGTTCCCTTTCCTCCAATTCCTGTTTCAATTCCGCTACCTTCAAGTCCGCAAGGCGCACTTTTCTTGAACACATTTTGTCTTTGACGAGGTATCAGTCTGTTTCACACGAAAAGTTTATCAGTTTGTTAAAAATTCACTTCGCGAATTCTTTTCCACGGGCCACCAGTCTATTGTCTGTTTCACGCGAAGAGTGTATCAGTTTATATTCCCACGCACAATTGTCCACTTCGCGAAAACCGGGCCACTGTCTATTTTCTGTTTCACGCGAACAGTGTATCAGTTTATATTCCCACGCACAATTGTCCACTTCGCGAAAACCGGGCCACTGTCTATTTTTTTTTTTGGCGTACAAAAAGGTCTATCAATTTATTTTTCTGACTATCCACTCCACGATCATTTGTTTCAAAATCTCACTTCCGACACCAATTGTAACGTAAATAAACTTAACTTGGTTCTACTAATTTATTTCACACTTAATCTACAACTTAATTTATATTACTACGCCACTGTATAGCTCGATGGTATGGGCTCGTTCAGACTGTCCCTCTGAGACTTGAGGGTTGCCTATTTATCTCCGATACAGCATTCTCGATGTTTCGAATTCTTTCCGTTGGCGACCGGCGTGTTCCAATTGTTTCCAATATTGACCGTTGTCTTCCGCGGCAGAGCGCACTGGATGGTTCTCGAACATCTCCGGGGATGATCTCATCGCTGTCGACGGCAACATGTGAGGCGACAGGTCCGGCCTAGGTTCGTTACAATATCTAGTCCATGGATCAGTCGATTCTGAATGTTTGGTGAATTTATTGTGTACAATAATGACCTATCTTCATTTAAGTTTCACTGTTTTCGAAGATACAAGCTAGATTGGTCTTAGGCGCTTATATGGGCCATTTTGTTTTTATTGAAACTGTCTCTATGCTCATTGCCTTCCAAGATACCCTATACTTCCATGTACTGCATTTTGAAATGGACGCCCCTGTATATTTGCATAGATCATTGATGAAATCCCAACAGTGGAATGACGCGGTTGATTAGTAGGATACCCGCAATCGCACCATAATCTGTACCATGAAATATCAGTTCATCTTAACTCTGCCTATCCGCTGAAGTCCCGCTATGTAATAAAGCGGGTGGTAGTCTGGAGGCCCACTGATGGCCGTCGCGACACGGGCCAGCCGGGCCGACGACGTATCATGATTATGGCACGCTTATGTTGTCTGTCGGCCGTTTTTAAAGTGCCTCCAGAGGCCCACGCGTAATATGTTTGCTTGGTTATTAACCTCAAGACACACGAATTTTTATAATGGGGATCTAAACTAATTAAAAAAAAAGAAAAACACATAAACAACATATTGAAAATGATGGCATCAAAGTAAAGCATTAATTAAATGAATATTTTTTTAGGTTTGATTTAAAATGAAGTTTTTTCATAATCTTTGTTGAATTATCAGGTATCTTATTAAATATCAAAACTCCATTGTATAAAATTGTTTTTTTCCAAAGTTTGTCTTGATTCTATGTGTGATGAGGCTATTGGATTGTATGGTTTGGTGATTGTGAATAGTGTCGGTTGAATGAAATTCCAGCTATAGATGTTTTCCATTATTGATATCAGAATGTATAAATATACATATTTTCAATTTGGGTAAATAAGCAATACCAAAAAGATTGTTTGGAGCATGTAAATGGGATGTAGATTCAAGAAATAGCATTTGATACTTTTGTTTTGTAATGATTCAAATGGATGCAAGATTGAAGCATTTGCATTTCCCCATACTGAAATTGAATATTCAAATAATATATTTATAATGATGTTACATTATGAATAATCAAGCTGGACACAAAATATTTATACTGAATAAATGGTGATTGAAGCCATACTCACATATGCATCTCTGGTGTGGTGGTATAAAAATTAAACAAACAACTGCTGTGAGCAAACTACTTTTCTGTTTAGGAGTTAGGTGCAATGAAAATAACAATATCTGCAAATAAAGTGCTCTTGGACCTCTTCCCGTTACAATTCGTTATAATGAAAATAGAGCGTTCCAGCAAACAACAAGATATCAGTCAACATAGAAATTGTGAAACATGTGGAGGGAGTTCTTTCAAAAATCAAAACTATATGATACCCCCCTACACACAATGATTTCACAAAAAAATAATAAATAGGAAGAAGTTAAAGATAAAAACCACGAGAAAACTGCTACCGCTATATTGAAAAAACCGGAAAAATCGGAATTTTCTTCAGATTTTCGCTTATATCTTCGTTTCGTTGCATTTAAGCTACAAAAGAATTTCATTCAATGATGTGAAGAATAAAATTCCCTATGATTTACGTTTTGAATTTTGTTCCTAAGACTGATAGTTACGGAAATATGCACTTTTTAAAAAAATAAAAAAAACACATTTTCCGGAAATTTGTCAAACTTCTAACTTTAGAACGCTGTAATTCAGTTATGGCCTATTCTAGGAAAACAAGTTTCAGAACAAAATTTGTAGGGAATTCAATTACCTACAGAATGCATGTAAATTTTTCTCAATCAACTCTACGGAGTGGGGACTAAACAAAAAAGTTGAAAATATTTTGACAAAAAAATTTATAACTCAACACAATGAAATATTTATTTATTTATTAAAAGTACAGTTAGTGAAAGTACAATTATTAAAATTCAACTTAACATTAGATTCGTAGCTGTTCTCTACTATAGAAGATCTATTACCACGCATAATATTTATGATCTTGTTGTGATGTTCTTGATCGAAATTTAAGTATGGTTTTATAGAATTTTGATTGCTATGACCAGTAATTTTCAGCAATTGTTGCCAATTCGCTAACAGCAGTTGATCTATTCGAGTGATTTGTTATCTTTCTGTCCTTTACATTCAAGCCAATTACCTCAGCAGCAAATTTAGTACCTCCATTTATTGTCTTTCTTCCAAGAGGTTCATTATCGTACCATTTGTCAGTTTCATTTTTCCAGTGACGATTTGGTTTTAAGAACAGCCGTGGTGAGGTAATATTGTCGCCTCGTTTTGATATCAGTTTATGAAAAAGACGTACAGGGCAGCTTTGTCTTTCACTATTGGAAACCAACCATTTACTACTTGTACAGCATTTAGAACCACCTTGGCACGTTTTACTGAACACCGGATTGTATACAATGCGATTTGTTGGAGAGTCATCGTTATTTTTCTCGATTTGAAAAAAATCCACCAGTCAAGCAACTGCCTCTCCTCCTCGCCACGCTAATTCTACAGCAGCAATATGGTAAAATTCACGCATAAGACCTTCAGGAGTATTTTCATCCCATAGCAATATTATTTTGTTACCTTCAGACAAATTTAACGAAACTGAACTGGACTTACGTTTACCTGGATCTGCTTGTAGTGTCTTCCTGATTGCATCGCGGGCATCTCGGGCGGGTTTAAACACGATATTGTTAAACGGACCAATCATAATATTATAGTCATAGTACTTTTCTTGCAAAAGTTTGTACGAAACGTTCCACATTGTCTTCACCGTTGCTTCTTTAAATTCGGTCCCGTCTTTCTTTCTCATATCGACCGCCCAATCTTTTAGTATCAACGCCAATTCTTCTAAGCTTCTATGTTCATTTAATTCATATTCTCGTTCGCAGCAAAATTCCATAAATATTCCCCAAATATATTTGTGACTAGGTTGTATTTCTGGAATTTTTCTTATTGCGCATTTATATTTGAACATTCCATTGCAAAAGTGACATTTTGAAATTATTTGGAATGAAGTTGTCAAACTCAATCGTGTTGTCATAGTGATTGATAATTGCACTGAATGCAATTATCACTTATAATACCACAAGAGCTTCAAAATTATCGGGTATTTCCCGATAGGTTCGTTGCAAACAAATTAAGGAGTCAAGTTTTTCAGGTTAAAAAATCACGAGCGCGAAGCGCGAGTGATTTTTCCTGAAAAACTTGACGACTTTATTTGTTTGCAGGGAACCTTGAGGGAAATGCCAGATAATTTTGAAGCTCGTGTGGTATTCGGGGGATTATTTTTCCGTCCCAAAAAAGTAGTAAATTGGTTCCAAACTGTTTTTTTGCCTTCTCCGTATTAATGGGAACATTTCCTTTGACTTTTTTATCGATGGTGGACAGAGAACAAACTCCAAATCGACTCATTTTCATGCAAAATCTCCAATTGTCACAATTGAATTCAACCTGTCAGTTTGAAGTGTGGTTAATTTGACTGGATCATGTTTTGTTTTTTATATATAGCAACTACCAGAGAAAATTTTCAAAAAATTATCAGTATAATACCATGTAGGTTGTACCACGTGACGTCGAATGGTGCAATTCTATTGGTCGATATTTGGGTCGGAAAAATAATCAGTAGTAATACCACTAGTGACTGAATTTTCGCGATAAGTCTGTCGATTTATTTCTAAACGAAACTGAGTTGCTTGAAAACACCACGAGTCCGCAGGACGAGTGCAGTTTTCGAGTTTTAGAAATAAAAGACAGACTTATAAGATAAATTCAATCACGAGTGGTATTTTATTAGACTATTTCACGAACAAAATGAAAGGTCAAAAAATTTAAATTCGGCAGAATGAGTGGAAGAAATTTAATAATAATAAATAATTCAAATTTAATTATAAGCATGAAATATTTATTCAAACTATAAACGATTTTTTAATTATAATTTTTATGAACACGAGCATAATATATTATTCTCGACTATAATTATTATAAATGGTGCAATTGAAAAAATTTGAATAGTATGACCGTTATTAGGTGGCTACAATGTATTGTTGGTATTATTACTTGATGTACTTGAAGTACTCCTAAAAGTATTCACTATATTCTGATGATTTTCAGCACTAAGATGTAAATACGGTTTCATCGAGTTCGAACATCCATGTCCAGTAATTTCCATAGCTTGTTGTTCACTAACGCCGGATTGTAGTAACTGACTAACTGCAGTGGCACGATTAAAGTGATTTCTTATTTTTAGTTTTCTAGTATCTAATCCTATCTTGTCTGCAGATAGTTTTGATATTGTATTAATACCAATAGGGCAATTCTTGTACCAATTATTATTATTATATTTATTCCACTTGCCATTCAGAAAAAGTCTGTCATTGGTAATAATTCCCCTTTTCGATATAAGTTTCCGGTATAATCTCACAGGACACATTTCAGGATTTTTCAAATTTTGAGTAAGCCATTTAGTATCTGCACAGTTTTTATCACCACCGTGGCGGGTTTTGGAGAATATCGGGTTATATGCAATTCTGTTTGTTAAACAGCCTTTGTTGTCAGTCTCTCCCTTAAAAAAATGTAACTTGGAAAACGTTGCTTTGTTACCTCTCCAAGCTAGTTCTACGCAGCTATGTATTTTGGAGTCCCTCTGGCGTGTCTTCGTCCCATTGTAAGCACATATTTCTATATTTTCTCTTGCTATCCCGAGCCGCCCTCGCCTCCTTGAACATTATATTTTTGAAGGGATCAATATGTCTCTGATACTCACAAAAATATTTTTCTTGTACTAATTTTGCATTAGTGTTCCATATGGTTTTGATAACACTCTCCTTGTAATCACTACCATCAATTTTTCGCATATTGAATGCCCAGTCTTTCAGAATGAATGCTAATCTTTCGTTGCTATTTTCTGCATCTAATTTGTAGTTGCGTTCCGCACAGAACGTCATAAATTGTCTCCATATATAAGATTTTGATTTTTTTGTGTTACTGGGTATATTTACTTCAAAATTTTGGTTTATTAGTTCATTTGAAGTAGTACCGAAGCGACTCATTTTGACGTTTGCAGCTACAATTATTTTTGGTCAAACTGTCAAACTTTGCATTGCGATCCGTATCCATGGTTACGTCGTTGAAAACACCATGCTGATAGACCAATCAGAATTGAAAGACAGCTGGTGTTTTCGCGATAATACAAGCTGTCTCTGGTTTTTGATTGGTCAGATTTTGTGAAAATTCCAAGGTGCGTGGAATAGTCAGTGTAATGTTGACATGGTTGGGTGAAATTGTTTCATATGACACAAAATGACAAAATTTGAATGGTTGTTAGAACTGTCCAAAAAATTTCACTACAATAGATTTACTATGGCACATGTTTTGATAAAGTATGAATTATTTTATAAAAAAAAAAGGGGCTTATCAATAAAAAGGGGACTTATATATTTTTCTCATCATAATTTTTTATATCATCATGATTTGCAAAATCAAATGAATAATTTATCGGGAGGACCAATATTTTTTCAAATAACTCTCGAAAATTCTATTGAAACGCATTTTTTTAAATATGTAGGAAGTAAATTGTATGCCATTATACCTTGATGAAATATAGACCAAAATTTGATTTTATCGGAATAGTACATACATTTTTACAGTATTATAGTCATGGATATGGTGAATTTGTGTGAATGTGAGATTAGAATGTTTGACATATTTTTTTAAAGAGAGAAAGTTTTGAAATAAGTATGTTTTATAATATTTTGATTTGCAGTTCCCCTCAGGCCCGGTATTTTCACCTCCGGTGAAACTAGGAATAAATTAACCAATGGTTAGAATGTGCTTTTGCAAACAATAAACGTTAAACAAAATCATATTCTAACGATTGGTTAATTTATTCCCAGTATAACCGAAGGTGGAAATACCGGACCTCACTGGCATATTTCTCAAATATTTCAAAGGAAGATATTCTTGAATACTGAATATAATTCCAACCATATGTGATAGGTGACGTCTTAAGTTTTCTAAATGTTTACTGAAAGAAATAGTTTCATCTAAATATAGTCCAAAATTCAATTGTAGCGGAATATTTGAGATTATTAGAGCCGAATTTAATTGTATGGATCTGAACATTTGTATGTTTGGTTTCAGTCATAAACATAAACGAATTTATTAAAAAATAAACGCAACCACCCTGAAGGTAATCCAGTGGCAATTTTTTAGTTTAAATATTCTAAAGTCACCACTTTACCTAATTTGCTGCTGACGTGCAATACTCGATTTATTATGAAGAAATTGTCAATGATAAAATATTTGGATGAGCAGGCCAAGAAGTTTTTGAAATTGGTTCCAGCAAACCGAGTCGCTCTGATTCAAAATAAAACATTGATTCATATATCTGATTTTTTCAGATCAACCGTCCATTCAATCTAAATAAATGTATTATATAAATATTCATATGAATATAACATTTGCATTCAGTATTTCCCCACGATTTTTTTTTTATTTCCCATAAAAAGAAAATTACACTGCATTTCACTTTCTGAAGTACGGAAAAACCATTACATTTTAGTTCCAGGGAAAGAAAATTCAGATAAATATGCAATTAACTACCGAAAAATATATTTTGACACTAATATCGTGATTTCGTCTTTTGCTGTTGAAAATTAATTTTGAGGTTGACATATAAAGGAATGCTGCTCAATTAATATTTTTCAGACTTGGCCTGAGGACGCTCTGTTGGCCGTAGCAACGAGGTTTTTGGGAGAAATGGAAATGGATGATAGGGAACGACAAGTGTGCATCGATATGTGCCAGATGTTTCATTTGTCCACGCAAGATTTATCTGCGCAGTATTACACAAGACTGAATCGACGCAACTATGTGACGCCGACGTCTTACTTGGAGATGATCAATACTTTCAAGACTTTCTTGAAGAAAAAACGAAGGTACCTTATAGCGATTTTTCAACATGTGAGAAAAGTGCACCGCGTATGATATTCAAAGTAAAAGAAAATGACACTTCACTTCGGAGTTATAGATCTAATCCATTTTATTTAATAAATAATTTTGATGGCGTCTCAGATAATCCTGGTCAAATAATCAAATGTAAAATTACTAAGATCCACCAAATGGTCTATTTTTCATTTTTAGGCATTTAAATCGAATATATCTGTTGGAAAATAATAATATTATTTGAAATATTTTTATAATACTCGCTCAAGTTTTATATAAATACATTTTATATAAATTTTTGGTAACGTATTTATCATAGGGTGATCATTTTAATTTTAATCGGTTATTACGCCAAAACTGTTAAATAACGAGCAGAAGTCCCTATTCTAACTTCCATGATCCTATACGGTGGCACAAAGCTAAATGTCATGCAAGGGGATCGGCAAATCCTGATTTTTTTACAAAAGCTTTTATTTAGTTTCGCTTGTCAGTTGTTAGTTAGGGTCAAATATTGCAAGTGAATTTTGACCGACTTCTGGTCATCCGATTGATTAGAAATTTGGCAAATGTTCATTTTTCTGGTGACAATGCATTAGAAATTTTTGTAAGAGAAAAAACAAAATGGCGGCTCCAAGATGGTTGAGGAGAATTGTATTTATGGTCCCACTTGACTCAAAATTGGTAGGTGGGGGTTTTCGGGGTCGGAGATAATTTTTTTTGCAAAAAACTTAAATTCAAAAGGGGGGCTAAAATTTTTGGCTAAAATATGGTTCGATTCGATTCAAAATTGGTATATGGGGGTTTTCGGGGTCGGAGATTAAGAAATTTCCTGTCCAAAATTCATAAATTCAAGATGGAATACGAGTTTTGTGATTATAGTCCGATCCGATTCAAAATTGGTGTGCGGCGGTTTTCGCTGTCGGAGATTTGGAAATTTTGGTCCAAATTAAAAAATTCAAGATGGTGGCCCCAAGATGAAATACGAGCTTTCTGATCATGGTCATATTTTATTTAAAATTGGTATGTGAGGTTTTCAGGTTCGGAGATTATGAATTTTTTGACATAATCTATGAATTTAAGATGGTGACTTCAGGATGGCGGACGAGTTTTGAGATTATGGTCAGATTTTATTCAAATTGGTGTGTGGGAGTTTTTGGGGTCGGAGATCATGATTTCTCTCAGCTCAAAACTTACAGGAAAGAGACCTTGTAATAACGATGCTCTACTAGTAATGAGCAGATTGAGGCGAACTAAGAAGCAAAAAAAAATTACTAATAAAAAATCTTTTTAAAGACAAGCTTTCATGTAAGCTGTGTACTAAAACGTATAAAATAAGTTTATGTCATCGCTGACAATGATTTAAATATTTTTTGTTGAATTATTTGGTTTCAAAAAGCTTGTCGCGTGAACTGTAATAACATTAATACTTCGACAGGTTGTTACTTACCAACCAATCATTGTCCAATGAAATTAATTGGTACCTACTTTCATGAATACTTTGTAAAAATTAAATATTTTAAGTTCTTACTTACCAAATGATCACTGCAATAAAATTAATTGGACCTACTTTTATGAACATTTCGCACGACAAGCTTTTTGAAACCAAATAATTCAACCAAAAATAATTAAATAACACTAGGCGATTACTTGAACTTATTTTATACGTTTTAGTACACGGCTTACATAAAAGCTTGTCTTCAAAAAGGTATTTTATTAGATATTTTTCAACACTCTTTATGACATTCCTATTGTATACAACTTTTTTCAATAACTTTTATGATTTATAGCCGGTCGCCCTCTGAATCTCAAAAACTGGTTATAGCAAAGCCATACATGTTTGACATTATGATAGTGTATTCAAACTGAAAGTAATGACAAAAACTCAACCGAAGAGATTTGTAAATACAGAGTGAATTATAAAAAAATCGCTTTTTAGCAATTTTCATTTCTTCAATAAACTGACTAAATATCTGTCTCGAATAATTTCAGGGAAATTCTGTTACTCAAGAAAAGATACGAGGTTGGTTTGGAAAAACTGGAATCTGCTGGATCTGAAGTTACGGTGATGCAGGCTAGTTTGGCCGCTTTGGAACCTCAGCTCGTCATTGCCGCTGCTAAAGTAGAGGAAACGTTGAAAAAAGTAGAGGCCGAGTCAGAAGAGGCGGCAGTCGTTGAAAGAACGATACAGGTAAAATAGTTGAGGGCAGTTAGATTCCTACTTCGGAACCCAATAATTATCTTTTGTTGAGTTACTAGACCAAATACTAAAACATAAACTAGCATTGAGAATCAATACAATTCAACAATAGTTATCTATTTGATTATGCAATTACAGGAATAAAGGTGGAAGCTCAATAGAAGTGTGCCAGGTTTTACATTCATGCTTAGCAGATTTCCTCAATGCTGTCTCCAAAAAGTTTGTTGTATATATTTTTTCAAATATTTGGGTGACTCGCTATAATACTATGTAACTCACACAGCTTCTTCTATATTCTTATCGAATTCAAACCCAATTATGTGTTTCATACCTGCTGTTGACATGTTGCTTGTACAATTCAAGATCTTTAATCAAAACCAACCAAGACAGTTCTGATTTTTGTTTTTTTTTGTATTTATTATATTCAATTATTCAAAACCAGAAACATTTCAGCTGAGGCACTAGTGAAACACTCTTTTCGAAAAAATTGTATAAAGAATAATTTCTGGAGGTTAAAAATTCTGCATAAATGTTAATTATTAAATCATTTAATACAAAAATATGATATAAAAACACTGACGAAGCTATTGTATAGCGAAACACGTGCCGTGGTTTTGTAAACCCAGTTCAGTGAAAACCATTTAGTGGGGTGAGTGCCTTTTCCTAACTTGAAACTAATTTGTTTCGTGTTTTGAATTATTTCGATTGGTATGTGACAATTTTTTTTTCTGTATTTGTAAGTAAACAAGTGTATGTCTTCTCAAAACTGCAGATGGTAGGCCGATGAAAAACCACGATTTACAATTAAGTGTCGTGATCAATACTATTTCAAGACAAACGTTTATATTGGATTCTCCGAAAAAACAAATATTTTAGGACCGGTCTTCTTGTAGGCAGAACCCAAATTCGGCTGGATACTTGAGGCTTTTGGAAAATAAATCAATTAAGTAAACTTATAGATGAACTGCCTGTAAATCAAAGACAACTTTTGGTTCATGCAAGATGAAACATCAATCCATAGAACCCAGGAAATTAGCACCTGGCTCAATAACAAGTAACTGGAAAGGCAGACGGTCGAAAAATGTCTGGCCCCCAAGTCCTCCAGACCTAACCCCAGTTAATTTCTGGTTTGGGGGCTACTTCAAAATGCAAGTTCAGAGAAGTCACAGGACAGATCTTTCGATGTTTCATATCGAATGCAATAAGAGAATTTCCAAGTCGTACAACTACGTGTATATTGAGAAACTGACAACACACAGAAATGTAGTGATTCAACTTATTTAATGTTTGTTTCAATGTTAGATTTTCAATTTACTTTTTGTTTATTTGCAATTATCTAATACACTAAACAGAAAACACAATTATCCTAATGCTTTAGACATCATGAATATTCTTCGTTACGTTTGAATATGGTTGGTTTATATAGTGTCTATTTTTAACTTTTTCGCAAACACATTTTTTTTATGAAAAATTTGCTAGTATTATTCAAATAATTACTACGGAAGTTAATACTCCAGTTATTCAATAATTATACTTGAACAGCAGTACAAACAAAATAAATTACATGAATATTATATTTTTGAGTTATTTATTTTGTTGGTACTGGTGTTAGTAAACAGTGCGCGGCTTAATTATGGAACAAAAATTCCATATTCCGCAAGCAATGTGCTTTTGACAAAAATCCTGTAAGAGATCGATTTTTGTTTTTAAATGCCGATTTTTTTATGTATATTCTGAAGAAGTTATGTCCCTGGTTTTAACGTGGTGACGTAATCGGTAATTTCTTTAAATTGAAATAGATGTCTTAATAAATAATTTGAATAAGATGTTCAAAATGCAATCCACCACAAGAAAAAATCCAGGGGCATAAGATTTGGAGATTTAGTGGGCTTATCTATCGGTCCGCGTCAGCTTTTTTGACATAAAAGTTAATTTTAAAGATTATTCTTTACTTTTTAGTTCATATTATTATGAAAGCGTGTGTCTTTAGTTTTTTCAAAACTATAATTTACTATTCAATTTTTAGTTTCATCGGTCCATGATATGTGTGCTAAATTTTAGATTATTCGGACAACTGCAAGTGGAGGAAAATTAAATTTGAAGATTCACATTATTTTTATAACATTATTTATTTATTTATTGATCCCAAGAAACATTGCTGTTTATAGAGGGATTACTTTTTACATAAATTGAATAACGGTAAAACATAAATTAATAAATACATCAAACAATTAATGGAAAGAAAAGAAAATCAAAGCAAAGCAGTCAAAGGTGAACTTCGATGTTATGTATTGTTCGAAATGAACTGTATATTATTATTATTAGTTTGAATAGTATTTTTTTCATTAAATAATGGTGCTTGTTCGAAAAAGTAATTTCTATATATATTTTTTGTTTTATTTACATTGTTGCTATGGCAACCGCCATCGACGTTAAGGCACCGCGCAAGGTTGCCGGTTTGCACAATTATTCCAAAATATAATGAAAAGAAATAGAAAATAATCTTGGCCTTAACATGCCGACCGCCTCGAAAGTATTACTTTCAACACAAAAAAAATTATGAGGATGTCCTTTAGTCATTCAGTCTATCGGTAGTGGACACAAATTTCTCACGGATCTTTTCAAAATACCGCTAGCAACCTTCACACTAACAACTCTTACAATACCGTCGCCTCCTGGGTGAATTTGCAGGATTCGTTCCATCTTCCAGTTCATCGGGGCGGTGTCATCTTTCAACAGTACTAAGGTTCCAACTGGTAGATTTCCTGAATTTTCCTTCCATTTGTTTCTAATTTGAAGTTTCGAAATGAACTCCTTCATCCAACGCTTCCAAAAATGTTCAATCATATTTTGAAAAGACTGGAATTTATTTAGTCGATTCGTGAGAATGTTGTCGTAGCTTGGTTCAGGTGAAGCTGTCATTGGTCGTCCAATTAAAAAATGACCTGGTGTCTTCGGGGTCAGATGACATAGGGGAAATTGGTCGGGAATTTAGGATATCTTCGATTTGAGCTAAAACGGTGGCAAACTCTTCGAAAGTAAAACTACCTGATCCTATTACTCGTTTCAAATGGTGCTTACTACTTTTCATTCCCGCCTCCCATAAACCCCCAAAATTTGGAGATTTGGGCGGTTTATATAATGTGCCAATTAATTTGTTCATTTGCCAAATGATTCTCTATATATTCAGATTCATTTTTTACGAATTCGAATAATTTTGAAATTTTATTGTTAGAACCTACAAAATTTGATCCGTTATCGGAGTGTATGTGTGAAGGTTTACCTCTTCTAGCAATTAATCTCTTCAGGGTCATCATAAATGAGTCTGTTGTCAGATCCGATACTGGTTCTGAATGTATAGCTTTAGTGCTCATGTTAATGAATAAACACATATAGCATTTTATTATTTTCGCACCTCTCCCTTTTTTGTTTTCGAAAGAAAAGGTTCCCCATAAT
The DNA here is from genome assembly GCA_018342105.1 of Gonioctena quinquepunctata. Classification (NCBI taxonomy): domain Eukaryota; kingdom Metazoa; phylum Arthropoda; class Insecta; order Coleoptera; family Chrysomelidae; genus Gonioctena; species Gonioctena quinquepunctata. Next base: position 181,335 of record JAFIRS010002527.1, read on the forward strand.
CCATTTCCTCATTCGAGAATGGAATAGATGGTGTTATGCGCACACTCGGCAAATTTCCCATCATATAATCCGAGTAAGATGGTTTTACCTTGAATTACCTAATGCATTTTCGTACCGTGTCCCTTGCGATACTACGTCCAGCTATCGGCCAATAAGATTCTCGAACTGTATATAATAAATGATTTTTATTTATTTATTTATTTATTGCAATACATCTTCCAAACAGAATAAGTTCTGGTATAAGGAAGTTCATTGATTGATTGCAATAGAAGAATTAATGAAAAATCAAAGGGACATATCCATAATTTTAGCAAGTACAGGTTTCGATTTAAGAAAGTGGCTTACTAATGAACCGGAAGTTTTAAATGGAATTGAAATATATAGGACTGTAGAGTTGGCAATATTGCGTTTAGGAGAATACGAACAAAATAAAACTATGGGTATTCTTTGGAATTGTAATCAAGATTTGATATTATATTACATTCGCGAATTCAATGAGACAAAACAACTCACAAAGCGAACCATTTTATCAATAATTTGTCAAATTTATGACCCTTTTGGGTTGCTAGGTCCTGTTATTATTGATGCAAAAATTTTAATTCAAAATTTATGGAAACTAAATTATTCTTGGGATCAGATATTATCAGAAGAATTGATTACAGATTGGAGCAGATTCAAAAGGGATCTGTCCAAAATAAATAAAATGAAATTTTCTAGATTTGCATTTATTGAAAATTATATTTCAGTCGAAATTCATGGCTTCTCAGATGCATCAGAAAAAGCTTATGGAGCCTGTGTATACGTTAGGTGTTTGACATCTAAAGGAGTTTATAAAACAAATCTACTCTGTGCCAAATCCAGGGTTGCTCCAATAAAACAAATATCTATTCCTAGACTAGAATTATGTGGAGCAGTTTTGCTAGCACGATTGAGTAAAATAATTATCAACAATAACGGAATTAATTTTGATAAGCAATATTATTGGACGGATAATACAATTACATTAGCTTGGATCGAACAATCTGCGAATAATTTTAAAACATTTGTGGCAAACAGAATTGGGAAAATTCAGTCACTTACTGAAAATGAAAACTGGTATCATGTGAAATCAGCAGAAAATCCTGCAGATTTATTATCACGAGGGGTAAGTTCTAGTGAGATGATTAATTCAGATTTGTGGTGGCATCGACCAGGGTTTTTAGAATTCAATGAAGTAAAGTGACAAACAAGTGAATATGTTTCAACTAATTACGAATTACTAGAGAAAAAATTATTAGCTCATGTCAATACGCAAGTTTTGGGTTTTTATTTATTAAATAAATTCTAAAAATTGAGAACATTGAAAAGAATCATAGCATATATTATCAGATTTGTAGAAAATTGTAAGGTTAAGAAGTCTGAGAGAACAGTCGGTCAAATAACACTGACGGAACAACAGAATTCGTTGAATATTTTGTTGAAACTAACGCAAATAGAATGTTTCCCAAAAGAATATACCAATCTGAAAAATAATTTGCCTTTACATAGTAGCAGCATAATATTATCATTTAATCCATTCATGGATGAATTTGGATTGATAAGAGTGGGGGGCAGAATAAAAAATTGAAATTATTGTATTGTTGTCGGTCCTTGACATGTGTGCCAAATTTCAGATTATTCGGATGATTGGAAGTGGGTGAAAATTGACTTCTAAGATTTTATTACATTGTTAGTTAGTTAGTTACGAGTGAAGCTAATGAAAGAGTGTTGAAAAAAATGCGAAATTCGCCTTCTTTGAGCTCCCGCCAAGGCTCTAATCCCCTAGACTGCCCTGGCAGACTAGTGATTCAGTGCTCTACTTCACCAATGGATTTTTTCCAGATATGAATAGTTCGCTATTTCCTAGTCTAAAATGGAAAAAAAAGACAATCGTAAATTAATGCCATAAAGGTCAAGTTAGTGTCTAGTAACTGTCAGTTGACATATAAACTTGAGACGTTTTGTGAAATATTCACCACATTTCAAGTGGAAAGGTTCTGAAAGTAAACTATGGCTGTTATGTTATGGTTGTTTTGTGTAACACTCTATAGATAAAAACAAATGATTATCAGGGTATTTGATTAAGATGTCTAAAAACATGGTGTATTCACTTATACCTGTAAAATATTGGGACAAACTGGGGGACAACAGCCCACTTGATAGAGGGAGTTAACTAGAGTTTCAGATGGCGCCGACGTCGTTTCTTGTCATAATTCAGTAAACTGCAATTTCATACCACACAGGGTGTTTTTGTGATTTGTGTCTCCTGATCCGTTCTGTGATTGTGCTTTTGTCGCCTTCTAGGTTATGTCAATTCGTTGTGAAATATTTTGAGGTTGATTGATCGATGTAACATATTTTAGAACTAACTATTCCATGTACTTATGTCAGTGTTATCAGGGTTATTATATATTGTCAGTATTATATATATAATAACCCTGAGTGTTATATAGAATTTTCGAGAGGGTTCCGAAATAATTCTAATTATGAACCGTACCAATTTATTTTGTATGAATAATTTTCTATTGATACAGCTCCACCGAGTTGGTACTTATGTATTTCTGTCCCTGTTTGCTCGTGATAAAAATCGTATGATGGAGCGGATAATGATTTTATGAAGTGCTGTAAATTACATACAATTACTCAATTGAGCTTTCAAACCAATAAAAGTAAAATTTGTGAGATAGTGAAGCTCTATCAAACGACTTATAGTTTGCCGATATTGGGTATGGAAATGAAATATTGCGAAGTTTCTCAACAGCTGCCATTTTGAGACTATTGGACCATTTTCGCTCGTGGCGACGTGCTCCTCCAGCGCTGTACTTCAGAGTCGCCGCCTCATATTTTTTTCGCACGTTAGCGAAAAAATTCTGCAGCTTACAGTTTTTATTTTGAAGAAAAATTTTATCTACCTTTTTCATGTCAATTTTTCCATTTTTGCGAGTGGCTCCATTATTCATTAATTTTTTTTTAATAATCAATATACAATGTAATTTGGCAACTTATTCGTTATATAATTAATTAAGCACATACTTTGTGGTTGGTAACTTTTTATATGTTGTTCCTTACATCATCACTAATGTACAGTGAAAAGTTCCCGCAGTCCCCTAACTTTCTGAAGCTAAAATCTAATATTATTCCACTACTAGTAAAATGACTCGTATATGTATAAATTAATTTGAATCTTCTCTGAACCTTTGCCCATTGGAATAATTTATTTCAACTTGTGATTGTAATGTATCTAGTAACTAGCAAGTCAAATAATTTTATTATTACTTTTATATTTATTTTTTATATTATATATATTTTGTATAATTTTTTTTCCATGAGATGACAGTCTTCTGATTAAAAGTATTGGAAAATTCTAAATATAGTGGATATTTCCTTCCAAAGAGCTATGGGACCCTATGGGACGTTTCGGAATTCACTAGCCAAAATCAATATGTCTCCATAGAATGAAAAGTCCACGCTTACTTTTGAAATTCATGTGTTTATTAAAAAGTGATAATCATCCTAATCATAGTCATTAGCCTTATCGATCTTGGGAGTGGGCCTTGTTCTTCCGAACAACTGCTTGGTTTAGATCGCCCTCCTTCTCCGATTATCTCATGCGGGGTGTTACTGAAAAATAAAAGAAAAGCATTTAGATGATTATTTTTCTTCCCTCACCTTTGTTAGTAGGGCTCACCTTTTCCTGAGAAGTCATTCTAAGATAGCTGGAAGCAGCCTAGACTGTCGCACACCAGGATTCATCGATTTCTCAACTTCATCAACAGATTTTATGATACTACAATGAACTCTCTGATTTTATTCATGTCAGAAGGTTGTTGGAGAGGTAATAGTCTGGCAGAGATGGGCAGTGAATGGCTTGGTAATAGTTTGTATCGGAAAGTTTAATGGAACAATGTCATCAGGGACATTTTCCAATCCCCTCAATTTTCAAGTTAATTCATCATCTAGAGACATCAGTCCACTCTCCTACCTTTTCTCATTCCTTCGTGGAAGTTTCCATGATCCGAAAAAGGCCATTTGAGAAGAAATAACTTTGAAAAAATCGCCAGGTAGACCTAAAGAAAAATCTGATTTTTGACAGACAGATGTAAACATTGTAGTAAGTTTCAAGGATTTCATCTCATTTTCGCGCCAACTGTTCTGAGCGGGATCTTGTTCGTAGCACTATAATATTTGTAAACGATCAATTCACAATTTTTTGCATGAAGTAATGTTGACAGAAAAAGAAAATTTCATAGGTTTGAAGTTTGACATTTTGCGTGACACAAACAACAAACATTCCTCAACCGCGCCATCTACTAATGAAGTTCTAAGCAGAATTCAACGTTTTTCATTTGTTGTCCCCCAAAAATTCTAAACAAAATCGAATCAGTGAATACACCAGGGTTTTTAGGCATCTTAGATTTGATGTATGTTACTGTACTGTCAACATAGTTCTTTGATGTCATGATCATAATAAACATTTTACTATTTCATATTCAGTTTATATTAATATAACAATGGCTACTTTAAGTGAAACACAAGTCAATAAATTTTAATTTTTATTGGATGCGGAGATAGAACCAGAACTCAGCAAGAGGTATGCGACTTGTTCAATGCGAAGTATCCAAATAGACTTATCAATTGTTCAACAGTAAGTAAGATTGAGAAAAAATTTAGGGAAACAAGTCATGTCAAACATTCCGAATGCTGGACGTCCTAAAATAGAAGAAAACGTGAAACTTGATGTTCTATTGAGTGTAGAGAATAATCCTCATAGTAATTCACGACAAATTGCAGCAGACCATGGCTTATCCCAACGCTCTGTATTACGTATTCTAAAAGCAGAAAAGTATCATCGGTACAGAGCACAACTACATCAACAACTCAATGAAAATGATCCCAGTCGCATTATGGAGTTCTGTGAAATTATGCAGGATTTATGTAACCGCAATCCACGTTTTATTCAACAAATTATGTTTTCCGATGAGGCTACGTTTTGCCTAAATGGTTCAGTGAATCGTCAAAATTGCAGATATTGGAGTAGGGATAATCCTCACTGGATGATGGACGGGTACACTCAATACCCTCAGAAACTCAATGTTTGGGCAGGGATAATAAACGACAGGATCATTGGCCCATATTTTGCCGAAGAAAATCTCACAGGGGAGCGTTACTTGGAATTTTTAAGAAATGAACTTTTACCTAGCCTTGCCGATATTTTTCCAAACGCCAACAATCCTGACCTACCAAATGAAAGTATATGGTTGCAACAAGATGGTGCACCCCCGCACTATGCACGTGATGTTCGCGAGTTTTTGAATAACTGTTTTCCAAGGAGGTGGATTGTTAGACGCGGACCGATAGAGTGGCCGCCAAGATCTCCAGATATTTCACCCCTGGATTTTTTTGTGGGGTTATTTAAAATCGAAGGTCTATGTAGATAGGCCGCAAAATCTACAGAAGTTGGAAAATCGAATTAGGATCGAAATCAGCAGAATCACTCCAGAAGTTATTCGCAAGGTGCAAGAGAAATTTGTCCGTAGATTAGCTCATTGTCAAGAGACCGGTGGATGGCATTTTGAACATCTTATTCAAATGTTGTATTTTGTTGGATATAAAGTTATTCTCTTACTGAAATAAAATATTAATTTTTGTTCACCCTGTACAAACAATTCAAATTATTTGTTATCATTGAATCCAGTATTGAAATACCTTTCTAATGAAGTATCACAAGACATCTATTTCAATTTGAAAAAATTACCGATTACGTCACCACGTCAAAACCAGTGACATAACCTCTTTAGAATATACATAAAAAATCGGCATTTAAAAACAAAAATCGACCTCTTTCAGGATTTTTGTCAAAAGTACATTGCTTGCGAAATATCGAATTTGTTCCATAATTTAGCCGCGCACTGTATAATTCAGTAACGGTAAGAGTATCAGCTCTCGTAGTAGTTGTTTTAATAATACTAGAAAATTTTCCATAGAAAACCCGTTAAATAAATACATACATCACCTGTTATCTGTTGAATATAATTGATAAAATAAATTTGTTGTATCTTGAAAAATAGAAGTAGTTTACTCCTGGCACTTTTTGCAATTTTTTGCTTATTGGTACGCCACTGGTAACTTTTCGAAAATCCTTTGTACATTTTGAACCATGCTCCAACTTTTAGCATGATAATAATTTTCTGTGAAATCAAAATTAAAAAAGTTTTCCATATGTATCCAACTCTATGCCGGACATGGTATATCTTTGATTTGACATATTGCAGATATTTTTATCGGCAATATCGGCTGGACACTATATACTACCAATCAGTTAGTCATCATGTTACAATATTAGTTTTGAAATTTCAGTCCTTCATTTTGGATAATTGGAAGCGTTTTCAAATTTTTGTGCTTGAACATTTTGAGAAATAAGTTAAAGCTCCCCAGTGCGAAATTGTAGAAACATAATAGGGTATGGCAACAGAATTCACCCGTTCATTTTAGGTTTGAGAAATAGATTCAAGCCCTCTGAACCACTTCAGTGCAAAGTTATGAAGAGGTTCAAAATTGCATGAGTTACTTCCAGAAAACCCTAAATAGGACAGCGCTCGAGTCAAAATGATTTGCAACGTTGTGACTATTACCCATAATCAAAATTTAAAATACATTCAGGTAGTCTGATTATGTCATGACCAACTTATCGGATTGTGCCGCAGGTGGATGAAGAGATAGCCAATGAACAAGCCAAAGCTGCCCAAGCGATCAAAGATGAGTGCGATGCGGACTTGGCCGAGGCAATGCCAATTTTGAATGCGGCATTATCGGCTTTGAACACTCTTACGATGGCGGACATCAGCGTTGTGAAAACCATGAAGAATCCGCCAAAAGGCGTCAAGTTGGTTATGGAAGCTATCTGTATCTTGAAGGTAACACGTTTACACGTTATACTAGTAGTTAATAATTTCATTGGTGACCGAGATTAGTTAACTAAACGATGTTTGTAACATATTTCATAAAATTATATTCGGGCGGTGTTCCTTCCCCTTATCAATTGAGGCATGAGTTTCGAACCCTCGGTATTTCCTTACAGTGTATGACATACAATGATTCTAAATTCTGTGCAATTCGTTCTTCGCTTCCAGAATCCTCGAGCAGTTTGTGGAAGCATCTAGATGACTCCATGTTTGACATCGGAAAGTCAGACCGTTACACCGTCTGTATTATCATAAACACGCAGGGGCGTACTGCACTTATTTTCGTAACAATATCATCGATACATAATACGCTGGGTGACTCATTTGACCCTAAGTTCTATCTTCCTATATCTGGTGATATTATCTGTCATTCTGATATCAAGATGTAATTTGAACTGCTTATTCAATGTAGACTATAGGTTTTCCACCCCACAAATCCAAATATATCTTTGAGCGGCACTTGTGATTTTTTATAGAAAATAATAAAAATTATAACTTTTTCCGACATACTATCCCAAAATGACTATGTTGAAGCGTGATAGCAATTGTTTTTCTAACTTCAGGATGTCAAGCCTCAAAAGGTTCCTGCTCCTAGTGGAATTGGTACGGTGGACGACTATTGGGCACCGTCGTTGAAAATACTAGGTGATATGAAGTTCTTGGACAGCCTGATGAACTACGATAAGGATAACATAGCACAACGAATCATAGATAAACTGAAACATCAAATTTTGAATGACGAGAGCTTCGATCCGGACAAGATAAAAACTGCCTCCATGGCAGCAGAAGGTGAGATACATTGAAAAATATGATAGAAAATATTGCATGATAATTTTAATTTTTTGAAATGCCTCCAAAATCTTGACACTGGACTTTAATATATTATCGAATGTTACAATGCATACAGGAACTCTCGCTTTAGGAAGATCTATGCATTGAGAGGAGAACGTCCAATGTTACTGTTTAAATAAATAACGAACCAATCAAACTATAAAGAGTTTGGTTATTAATATTTTGAATACTCAGTAATTACTTTGTGAATCGCGAATAAGTGATTTTACGAACTCCTTATCTCATGTACACTTTTTTTTCGAGCATAGATCAATATCACAATTCATTAAAAAAAGAGGTATAATTTCATAATTATGTTTATAGACCATATTTCATTTTTTTTGCAAGGATTCTCCAATCCGATTTTGATGCTGAAATATTTGAAAATGAAGATGACGTTTGTATCTAACGATTCACCTTTTTATTTCAAGGTCTGTGCAAATGGGTGATCGCCATCTCTAAATACGACAAAGTGGCTAAAGTGGTGGCGCCTAAGAAGGCTGCCTTAGCTTTGGCCGAAAAAGAATTCCAAACAGCGATGGCAGCGTTGGAGGTCAAGAGAGCGCTACTGCGCGAAGCCAGGGAAAAAGTGGCCAAATTAGAGGCGCTACTAGATACTGAAACGAAAAAGTTCCAGAACCTCACTGATGAGGTGAACCTGTGTCAGTTGAAGTTGCAAAGAGCGGAGGAACTCATAGGAGGACTAGGCGGAGAAAAGGATAGATGGAGGATAACGGCAGCAGAGTTGGGAGTTTTATATGGTTTACTGACAGGTGAGATGATCGATTATGTTTATTGCGTGAATCTGATCTGAGGAGAACGTTTTGAATAGTTGATATACTATTTTCCAGTTGTATGCTTCTTCAGCTTTCATTGGAGGTTTTGATATTTTTTCTCGAAAGGTTTTTCTATAATATCAGTAAAAGCCTTGGAATAATAAAAGAAAACTGTTCTTAGGGGATAATGAAAAGGGTAGTCATAGGAAATCAAAGATGGATGATGATAGAGAACTGACAAGTCTATTTTCTGTCAATACGCAAAATAATGATCCCAGAGCCAATGGTCTCCATGGGCGATGTAGATTGAGTTTAATTTGGCGTCACCTGGAAGGAAAGGATTTATTTATTTGATATATAAGAAATAATTTGTCGATATCACAAAAAAATTGACAAAATGAAGCCCTTTGTAATTAGAACAATAAACTCGCTTGTCCTAGGAAGAATTTTCATGTTGGATTTTTTTGTCTGTATCCAAGGACATTTTTATTTCTACTCTGCCGGAAGGTACTGATTTTCCGAGTGTTCAAATTTAGTTTCTAGTAGGACCACATAGCCGTCCTGATGATTAAAAAACCATGAAACAGCTGTAGGCTGATAGTGGCTTTCTCGGAATTGAATTAAACATTTTGTGAAGTTGCTTGGAACGGGCCAGAAGCTCGACTTTTGGCACCATGGACCTGGTGTATACCAACTGTAGTATAGTATCACCTATTATTAATATTTTGTTCATGCATCTAGTTAGTAAGTCTTAGTTAACAGACAAAAAAGGCATGTTGTTATGGGGAATATAAATATGTCATGTAACTGTCAAAACCCACAAAAATATAAATTTATTCTGAATCTATGCTTTTACTGATATGAATAAGTAATCAGTATACTACACCAACAATCGTTGAATACCTGTAAATGTGTAGAAAACTTTCTGTCCTTGAATTCATAGTGCTAGATGGAGGTTCACTTTCCAAACTATAGATGTCGCCTTTGTTGTATTTCATATATTTTTACTATTCATTTCACGATTTGATTCACAATCTTTTTATTCCTTTCCTTTACTTCAATACACGGTTACTTTATTGTTTTTAGCTTTTTCTTAATCGTATCGTTTTCCAACGCACTTTAAATCAATCGATTAAGCAGCAGCTTACTCACGTCCTTATTTCTAAACATTATTTTCTGTAGTTTATTTATTTTTATTTCACCATAATTTTCACAGTTCCAATTGTAATGATTGTTAACCATTTTCACTGTGGTCCGATTATTTTCTGATTGATTCTTTTCTTGATATCTAATAGCTCGAACTGTCCACTATCTGTATTTGAAACTATTGAAACGTCATTGTTCCTAAATTATCTTCCACACTACATTGGGGAACCGAAACCCAATGTCGCATGCGATATCGAATGGCTAGTTGGATCATGGACATAAAACTGCATAAAGCACACGTTCTTGATGGAGTCAACTGAAACATGCTGGCACTGGTCCATCAATATATTAGAGTTTAGATGTTCAGGTTGTAGTCTGCATGCTTCGAACTTGGATATTTTTCCTCAAGTTGGCAACAGAGCTGTTAGTTATGATTTCAAAAGCGCCCGATAAGGATCCATGAGATCAGAAATCCCTCAAGCCGATCACTCTATTATCGGAACTAGGGAAAGTTTTGGAAATAATCACATTTATCGCATTATACTCTGTTATTCCTGAGCATCACCTTTGGTTTTCGAAGGGGAGAATCCACCATACATAGGGAGCCTCCGACATACAGCATGGTTATCTTTATAGAAATATCCGGGACCTTCGCTAACTCATGGGGTCCCCTTCTTATTAAATATCTCCACACCAGAAACTTTGCTATGAAAATCTACAACCTCATTAGTCAGGTCTGTTCTTTCTTTATATATAATAATAATCTTCATATTAATTGATTCAGCAGAAATAGTAAAATAGATACATTTTAACATTATACATTATAATAAGAGGAATATGGAGGGGTATAAGAAAATTCAGCTGTGAGAAATACATATTATATATAAATTCTAAGAGATTAAAATATGTTCATTCATAGACGAGGTATATAATTCCTATTTTTGTGCATGGTTTTATTAACGTTACATACAGAGTGGGCCATTGAAAACGAAACAGCGGCTCTGTAGGTCGGCAGAACCGAATTATATAAAAACGCTCGGACACATCAACTACAATTTCGAGGGGGACATCGTTCGCGATAAAATTCACCCAAAATATATTCCATCCCGCCACCCCTAAATTCTTAAATGGCAACATATGGCAAGTGATACCTCATTTGAAAGGTATTTTCCTTCTTAATACCAAATAACAAAAATTAATTAATTCTATCGATTGGTTTTCGAGATATAGGAACTTGGTAAATAACTTTTTATTCACTCAATTGTAACCGAACCCACCCCGGTCTTATTTGGTTGGTAAATTTTCTGGTCGACCTTCAATTTTTTCAACCTTCTTTTTTTTCCCTTCTTTTTTTTTTTTTTTTTTCAAAGATGGCCTAGTATAGCATTTTTTTTTGTCGGCACACAGCCTTATATAGAGCCTTATATAGAGAGTTCCCACGTTGTGTATACTTTTTTTTTTTGTTCTTTAGGATACAAAGTTCTGTTCAGCTGAAGAGAAATAAAAGACAAACTTGAATAAATACATATATTAAAGCCAAGAGTTACAATCTCCACTTGTTTGAAAACAATTCAACGATTAAAGGCTTTACATTTTCCACAAGATACTATTGCAAGTTATAAGAGTTCAGCTTATAAAAAATCGTCTCTGGTTTCGAATCTAAGTAGATACTGCTATGTAAAGTGTTTCTGAAGTGATGAAAATTGGATTATATAAACGTGATCGGTATATATCTGTAGTTGTAACATTGTTTCATGCCCAAAACACCTTGCCGGTGTTTTCACGGGTATATTCATAGATCGATTATCGCCAATTGAGAGAATGAAGACTATAGTACATTTCCAGCACGCAACCAGACTCACAGGACTAGTGACCGGTCCGAGATTGTTTTGTGTGCACCCATACTAGACAACCCGTTACCATCCTCGGCCACTCTTTACAGTACGTTCTATTTTTTTATATAGAGTTTTTAGGCGTAAAGCCGGGATCCATGCTTAGCAGAGAGTAACATTGTAGCACTACAAACATACTCATTCCAACATTTCTCAATTAAGCTATTAAACTGTCGTGTTGAGTCGTAGTCAAGTACTAAAATCAATCCTAGACCAATATATCTATAACTTGAGTATTTAATGTGATACTCCTAGGCTTCGACTAATATGACCTAGATATATTCCACCATTAAGTATTCTAGATTCAAACCAGGAACAATTATCAAATTTCAATTTTCCTATCTTTACAATATTCTTTGAGGTCCAGGAGGACAGACTGTTGTTTATTAAGGTATTCAAAATACAAATTTGTGAGACTGTCTAAAAATTCATTAGTCTGATATCTTACCCAAATTCCTATAGAATTTACTCCCGACAACGTGTGTGAATAGTCCACTAATATATTTACCTCGCCCCACATCAAGGAGTTAGCAGGGACATCGTCCGCTGATGGACATTAATGTTTTGGAGTGCACCCCTACCCACAAACCCGTTACTTTCTACGGTCACTTTTTAGTATTACTAATGTTGCGTGAAACCGGGATTTATTTATGGCAAGAAGCAACAATGAGACAATGATAAACATATTCAGTTCCACTATTTCACAGTTGTACTACAATTTCTCTATTTTACTCGATGTTATAAGTAAGACACAGACTAATTGTGGCCGAAAATGCTGACTCTATAATTTAACTGAGTTGACTGGGTTGTGATAATGAATGGCTAATATCAAATAAAGGAATTTAGTTGAAAATTCTGAATAATCGAAAGTAGTTATCATTTCTATTCGTTACGGACCTGGACTTCCCGAAGGTAATTGTGTTGTACTTCTAAATTCCATTTTGGATCCGTCCTCTTCTTCCCAGTACCAAGGAGTTAGTTCATCCTCTGGAGATGGTTTCGGTTCAGGTGCTGGAATTCGACTGCCTTACGACTGATTCTGGGCTTGCTTATATAGTAAAAGGTCGTATCTAGGGAGACGGAATTTGTTTGCCCAACTTCCAAAATCCTCGACTGAAACTTGCCAATATTCGAATTTTCCGAGTGGATTTCCCATTTGAAACTTATATAAAAGTGATCTAAGATATTTGGGTTATAATTTGTACCAGGTTTCCCTTTGGAATAAATACCGCATATAGCCAAATTTTGACTCTAAACCTGGTTGTTGACGTCCTGTTTATGGGTAACGCTTCAGGACACCTTTCCCTTTGAACTCTATTTTCAACCCTCAAGCTTTGTAAGGTGGGTAAAAAGGCATGTCAGCTTGACGAGAAAAGTGTATTTTATCAATGGATATATTGGACTAGTAGGGAAACATTACAGGAAGATGCCAGGGTAGCCCGAAAATTGAAGTGTCATCCCTACATGTTCATAATATTTCCTAGATTGGGTTTTAATATTTTCTAGATTTGGTTTTTCTAACTCTAAAGATACTATTATTTCTATCAGCTCTATCGAGGAAGTATATTCTTCCACTGGAGGTGTGAAATAAGTAGATAGACATTATTGAAAATTTGCAGGGTAGCGTAGAAGTTGACGGACACTCCTACATACTTATAAAGTTCCAAGGTTCATTTTTTCTACCTGCTAAGTTACTATTATTTTGATCAGCTTGATCAATAACATGTATTCTACGATTTAGAAAGTTGTTTCAGCAGAGAAATATTATTGGAACAATACAGGGTATTGTTGAAGTTGAGTTGAATATCCTCATCTCTATAATGTTCCCAGATTTGTCCTTTCTGTTCCTAAGATTGGTATTTGTAGGCTCAGATTCATCAATGGGGTGTATACTTCAATTCTAGATGACAAATTGTTAAAAAAATGTGATTGGGAGATGGCAGCGTAGTGCTGAAGTTGCACCGTAGGAAGTACATACCACGTTACCTAAAAAGTGTATGGACCTCACACCTATATAGTGATTCATACTCACCTTGTTCTCTTCATACAGTCTTATACTTGTTAGCAGTCGTCGTGCAATTCCATAACTTCAGTGGCGGAGAGGAAAAGAAATCATCGAAGGAATTTTACTTACTTTCTGCTAGATTCTTGTCATCGGAAACCCTTTTCTTGGAAGTACAGATGATTACCTGCTTGGGGTGTACTCTTTCTGAATGATATTCCATCCTCAGACGATGCTCTGATGTTTTCCATAGTTGACTTCATAACGTTAGTTTCTTTTTTTTTTGAAAAGAACACCCCCTTCTACCCACCAAGATCTAGGAAATTATGTAATCTAACAAGACCCGGGGTCACACCGTCTCACAATCAATAAAAATAACATCTAACAATGCAACTGTTCAAAGATAATTATCATTGTTGAGGAATTAAATGATCTAACTGTTTACCAACAAATAACATGCAATTCCTTTTCAGATTTTTATTTCATCCTCATTTACTTTATCGAAAACATTTTAAGGTTCTTAAGAATCGATAAAAAGACTTTTTCTCGAATTTGACTCCAATGCGAGTACAACAAAAACATGCATGAGATAATTTTTTTCGCCAAATCGCAATTGTGGATGTCTATCAGTGTCAAATTGATCTTTGATTGAACGACATTAGAGTGAATTACTTGACTAATCCAAATAAACGTGTTGCTAGAAAATACGTTCTAGAATTGGTGCAAAAATTTCGTCAAACTGGATCAGTAGCCAACAAGAAACGAGACCCCAAATTCATGCAGACCCAACATTGAGCACAAAGAAATTGGCTAGTGTTACCAATATCAATAGAACCAGTATCCGCCGAATCCTGAAACATCATAAATTCCACCCCTACAAAATACATTTGGTACACCAATTGAATGAAGATGATTTTGATAGGCCACAGGAATTCTGCGAAATCATGACTACGATAATAGATGCTGATGAGAACTTCGTTTTCAACAACTGCTTTTCTGATGAGTCTACATTCTTTTTGAATTCGACTGTGAATCGTCATAATTGTCGTTATTGGTCAAATGCCAATCCACATATCTTCCAAGTCCATACTCAAACTTCCCAAAAACTCAATATCTGGGCCGGTATTTTTGGGGACCGTTTGATTGGACCAGTATTTCTCGACGGTAACCTGACAGGAGAAACTTATTTGGAATTATTGAACTAATTTGTTTATCCACAATTAGTAGACATCATTGAAAATGACGATCGTTACCATGAAGACCACTTGATATTTCAACAAGATGGGGCACCTCCACATTATAGCCTGTTAGGGCGTTTCTGGATAGAATGTTTCTTGGAAATTGGATTGGAAGAAGAGGCTCTATAGAGTGGCCAGCCGGATCTCCAGATTCAACCCCACTCGACTTTTTCCTGTGGGGTCACTTGAAAAACAAAATATTTGCAACCGAACCAGAATCTCTGGAAGATTTACGAAGGAGAATTATTGAAGGATACCGTCGCATAACGCCGGAAATGCTACGAAATGTGAGGTCTCGTTTTGAACAGAACTTGTACTATTGTATGGAAATGGATGGTAGACAGTTTGAACATTTAGTTCATTGACAATAATAATTATTGCGACAGTTGCTTTATCAGATATTGTTTTTATTGATTGAGTGAATAAAAAGTGATTTCCCAACTTCAAGTTCCTATATCTCGAAAACGAATCGATAGAATTGATTTATTTTTGTGATATGATATTGAGAAGAAAAATACCTTTCATATGAGGTATCACTTGCCATATGTTACCTTTTAAAAATTTAGGGGTGGCGGTCACAGCTCCGAGGGAAGGAATGTATTTCGGGTGAATTTCATCGAAAATGTAGTTGACGTGTCCGAGCTTTTTTATATAATTCGGTTCTGCCGACCTACAGAGCCGCTGTTTCGTTTTCAATGGCCCACTCTGTATATAATCAATGAGCGAGTATCATTGGAAAAATAGGACAGTGATATAATGCTGAACAAATATGAAAATAAAGTGAGGTAAAATGTGTGGATGTAGAGCAGTTTCTGACGTTTTAACAGATCTGGAAATAGTATAGGAACTATATGATGATAGACATTTGTGAAAACACAGCTAAGGATTTTTGTTGATGTATAATTGGATTATTACGATTATGTTTGTTTATGCCAAAAAAAGCAAAAGGAAACAGAATAATTGAAAATTAAAGGGGAAAGTTCAAAAAGGTACAAAGATCATATTGTTAATTGGTAGCAAAACCCCTAGTCATAAGGTATCTTTATTATATAACGTATACAAAATTTATGTTTATTCAAGGTGATATTTTGATTGCCGCTGGCGTTGTGGCCTATCTCGGTCCCTTCACGATGCAATTCAGAACCCAACAAGTAGAACAGTGGGTGGCAGCTTTAACTAGCTACGAAATTTTCTGCAGTCGGGATTTTCAATTGACACATGTTCTGGGGGAGCCCGTGGTAATCAGACAATGGAATATTTTTGGATTGCCAACCGATAATTTCAGCATAGATAATGGTCTCATTATAACGTAAGTAAACTGTTTGTTGAAGGAAATATGCGTTTCATGATGATGAGTATCATTGTTCAACAGGCTAGTTAAATAACTTTCAATGTTGTATATATCTCCTGGAGTTGATTGCATGGAATTACTTTCTGGTCTCTATTCTGGTTAGTTCTAGCCATTATAATATTTTAATATTTTTTGATATTTCGAAATATGAACATGACAAATTAAGACAAAATGTTCATTGTGAAAAAAAAAGATAGGCATTGGCATTATATAGATATAATGCTGCTGAATTGAAAGCGTAACTAATATTTCAGGAATGCAAGACGGTATGCATTGATGATAGACCCCCAAGGACAGGCGAATAAATGGATAAAAAATATGGAGAGGTCAAACAATCTAGCAATAATACGATTGAATCAGCCGGATTACGTCAGAATATTGGAAAACGCCATACAGTTTGGACAGCCGGTTCGTATTTTGTCATCATTAGATTGGTTGGAAAAATCAGATAGCACAAATTATCCTGAGAATGTTTGTTTGATGGTTATATACGATGTGGTAACTTCATTACTCTCGTTTCGGATGCCAATCAACTCAATGGATTTGAAAGGTTTTTACGACATTTCGAATGCTCTCTGCAATCGTCTTCAGGTGGATACTGACAAGCTTAGGTGCTACTTACTTATTTATATGTCTGTCGATGCAATGGTGCGTGTTATTTCGCCATGTGCAGCGTTGGTTGTGGTTTCGCGCGGTGTGGTGGTGCGTGAAGTTTCGCGTCTCTGCAATCCGCAAGAAAGAGCAATTAGTGGTTTCCATACGTTCTTGATCTCAACGCTTGGTTGACTGAAGACGTTATTGGATTCGATGTAGGCGAGGTCTCTTTGAACTTTTGTTTGAACCAATGCTCCTCTCTATGTAGAACACTTGCGTCGTTCCATATAATTCGATAGTGCTCAGTCCAGGAGTGGTCAGCAATTCCCTATTTTGACGTTTTTCTGCGTTGAGTCCATTTCTTGTGCTCATCCAATCTTACCGATAACGACCTTTTTGTCTCTTCAATATAGGAATCTCCGCAATCATATGGAACTCCATAAATACAATTTGATTTCATTTCTATTGTCAGGTTTGGTCTTGGCAAGGAAACTCCATAAAGTACCGCCAGATTGGAAGCAGCTCTTGATGTTGAACTTGTTTCCAATTCTTCCGATCTTCTTGGAGATACCTCTGATGTACGGAAGGCAGATAACTGGGTTTTGTTGTTGCTCTTCAGATGTCTCTCTGGAGTTGTTTCAATACTCCTCCTAGGAGTTTCTTGGGGTATCCATTCCGGTGAAGGCTCTCTCTGGTGTGGTTTTATTCAGCATCTAGTGACTCCTCGTCGGTGCCTAAGTGCATTGCCCTCTCATCCAATGTTCTCACGATCCCTCTCTTTGTCAAATACGGATGGTTGGAGCTGTAGTTGAGATCTGTCCCGTATGTGTCTTCTTTCTATAGTCAGAGATGCGGATGTCATTGCCTATTCTCTCAACGTTCACATCGAGGAAAGGTGAGGTATTGTTGGTTTCCATTTCTATCGTGAGTTTGATTGAATCCCTCAGATCAGAAGTATCGGAAACAAGTTCATCCTCAGAAGCTGCTTCCAATCCGGCAGTATTTTACGGAGTTTCTCTACCAAGACCAAACCTGACAATAGAAATGAAATCAGTAAGTATTGTATTCATGAAGTGCCATGTGAATGCGGAGATTCCTGTATTGGAGAGACAAAGAGGCCGTAATTGGTAAGATTTGATGAGCACGTGAAATGGACTCCACGCGGAAAAACGTTTGAATCGCGAATTGCTGACCACGCCTGGACTGAGCACCATCGGATTTCTACATAGAGAGGAGCATTGGTTCAAACGAAAGTTCAGAGGATCTGCCTACATCAAAGCCAATAAGGCCTTCAGTCAACCAAGCGTTGAGATCAAGAACAAGAACTGCAGAGGCGCGAAACTTCACGCTGCATCATACCGCGCGAAATCACACGCACCACTGCAAATGGCGGAATTACACGCACCATTGCACATGCAGACATATGAATAAGTAGGTAGCACCTGAGCTCGTCAGTATTCACCTGAAGACGATTGCAGATACAAGCATTCGAAACGTCGTGAAAACCTTTCAAATCTATTAAGACGATGGACGTCCGAAACGAGAGTAATTATCCTAAGAACATTCCACGGGAAAACGAATTGATTGTATATCCCCACTCGGTGATACTCAATGTGCCTATACTGAGAATATCTCACTGAATATTAGTCTAAAATGTTATTCCAGGAATCAAATAATATTCCTGCTTCATCTTAATCTGACAGGGTATTCAGGGAAGATGTTGAAATGTTTGAATAATCTTGAAACCATTTCCAAAAGTGAAAATATTTCAACAATATTCATTCAAATTCCCAAATACCATTTTGTCATATTCTCCGACGATTGAGAGAAGAGTCCACGATACATCTGTAATCAATTCGATTGCCTATTTTAATGAATATTTCAATATTTTAGGTCCTGCTAGAAAACATCGGGGAAGAACTGGACCCAATACTGGAACCGGTTCTGGCTCAGCAGATCTTCAAACAAGGTGGCGCTCTCTGCTTGAAACTCGGAGATTCCGTAGTGGAATACAGTGCCGACTTCAAGTAAGTTTACCATCATCAACAATTGTGGGACTCCTGGTCATTTTATTGCTTCCAGATTGTACATCACAACAAAACTCAGGAATCCCCATTATCTTCCCGAAGTTGCTGTTAAAGTGACACTCGTTAACTTCATGATTACGAAGGTTGGTTTGGAAGATCAATTGTTGGGTATAACGGTTGCCAAGGAGAGACCTGATTTGGAAGCCGAGAAGAATGTTTTGATCCTTCAAGGGGCTGAAAACAAGAGGTGACATGACTTCTTACCAATGAACGAAGAATATTTGATTCCGTATTTCACTCTCAAGAAAAAAAAATTACAAGGTCTTTAGGGTTCACTCTTTTGGATGATTATTATTAGTTTTTCAAGTTATAAAACAAGAAACAAAAAGTCATGGAACAACGGAAGAAAAGGAAAAGATGATGAATATGTTCTCCTCAGGAACTGTGTAGTAAATATTGAATGAATGTGGTTTTTTGTGGAAGAACAACGTTCCTTGACATGTTTTTTGGGT
The DNA here is from genome assembly GCA_018342105.1 of Gonioctena quinquepunctata. NCBI lineage: Eukaryota > Metazoa > Arthropoda > Insecta > Coleoptera > Chrysomelidae > Gonioctena > Gonioctena quinquepunctata. The sequence goes on from JAFIRS010002527.1 coordinate 200,684, forward strand.
AACCTTCCACAGACTGAAAATGAAAATATAATCAGGAAAATCTATACAAGTGTAGGAAGAGCAAACTAATTAGTTCACCCCGATGAGTTATTGCGTTCACCAAATTATATTTCCTATAGAAAAATGATTAAATTAGTCAATAACTTGTCGTTTTCTGAATTTGCCTGAATTTTTATTTTTTTTAATTCAAAAGATACTTTTTTATATAGTTTTTGATTGACTTTTCGGGGACTATATCTGCCCCTGTTCTCAAAATCTTCTATATTTCCTTTAATTGTTTTAATAATTTGGATTTTTTCTTGCAGAGTCTTTTTCGCTTTTTCAACTGACGGATGTCAATTGAGATCTGCCAAAAAAATGAAGGGCAGTGACTTATCTCATTTAGAGGTAACCATGTTGTATTTCAATATAGTTGGCAGTTGTTATTAAGATCAGACCGTTCTTCATTTTCCTCTCTTAGAGGTATCTTTGATCCATTAATTATTTGTTGATAGTCAATGTTGATGCAATAGGATGTGACGTATCTTTCATTTCTTTGATGGTTCTTTCATCGATTTCACTTTCCACCAATATAACTATCACCACAGAACAAGGTATATTTGCACGTTTTGAATTCTGCTTTTTGTCGTTTTGTTTTTTATATAGATCTCAAGGTTTTGTTCAAAATGATGTTCTCATCTACCTATGTAATTTGTTTGTTTAGATAATCCGGGGACTTAAGGCCTATTATTTGGATTGTGAAATTGTGTAGGTGGTGAGAGAACTCATGTTGGTTGTATTAATTGTTTGTTTGATGGATTTTTGTTTTCAATGTCAGTGATTGTTTTTTCCACAAACTGATCCGGATATGCATTTCCCTTGAGAACAGATTTTATGAGGTTTATTTCTTCCTGTAGATTCTGGTTGGAATTGCAAACTGTTTGGGTTGATTATAGAGACATTCAACTATGCCTTTTTTTTACACTGGCATGATGGTTTGAGTTGTAGTGTAGATATCGATTGGTATGCGTCTTCTTTCTGTGTACAGATGTTTCCATTCGGGATGATGATTTTTGGATCATACATCTAAAAAGGGAAGTTGGTTGCATTGTTCTGATGATGTTTTCGCTATCTGGAATCGAAGTGAAAAATAATCAAACATTTTCTTGGATCATATAAACGGTCAAGAACCGACGATCAAATTCAGGTTAGAATCAGAACAGAACAACCAACTCCCCTTTTTAGATGTCATGATCCAAAAATCATCCCGAATGGAAACATCTGTACACAGAAAAAAGACGCATTCCAATCGATATCTACACTACAACTCAAACCATCATGCCAGTGTGAAGAAAGGCATAGTTGAATGTCTCTATAATCGAACCCAAACAGTTTGCAATTTCAACCAGAATCTACAGGAAGAAATAAACCTCATAAAATCTGTTCTCAAGGAAAATGCATATCCGGATCAGTTTGTGGAAAAAACAATCACTGACATTGAAAACAAAAATCCCTCAAACAACCAATTAACACAACCAACTCCCACCACCTACACATTTCACAACCAACATAATACCTTATGTCCCCGGATTATCTGAAAATATCAAACGAATTGGACATAGGCATGATGTGAGAACATCATTCAGAACAACAAACACACCGAGATCTATACTAACACAAACAAAACCAAAAAACGCAGAAGAAAGTACCAAAAACTGTGTTTACAACATACCTTATTCGTGTGGTGATAGTTATATAGGTGAAACGTCAAGACCATTGGAAGTGCGCCAAAGTGAACATCAGAGTTACATCAGAAATCGACAAATTACCGGATCAAACATTGCAGAACATATCCTCACATCCAATGGCGATCATACGATTGAATGGAATAGGACAAAAATCTTGATGAAAGAACCACATCAAGAGAGGAGAAAATTGAAAGAAACGGCCTGTATTCTTTTTTCCAATAACAACTGCTTTTCAACAAATTCTGTTGAAATGGATCATATATGGTTACCTCTACTCAGAGAGGAAGTGAGATATGGTAGAATGCTAATAAACTGATCTGAACAGCACCCCATATATCAAATGAGCAATACGTCACTCTCAAACTTTTTTGGCAGATCTCAATTGACCTCCGTCAGTTGAAAAAGCGAAAGAGACTCTGCAAGAAAAAATCCAAATTATTAAAACAATTAAAGGAGATTCAGAAGATTTTGAGAACGGGAGCAGATATAGTCCCCGAAACGTCAATCAAAAACTATATACAGAAGTATCTTTTGAATTTAAAAAGAATTTTTTATAGGCAAATTCAGAAAACGACAGGTTATTGACTAATTGAATCATTTTTCTATAGGAAATATAATTTGGGTAAAGGTTAAGTAATGAGATCACCTAGTATCTTAACGAAATTTACAGGAGCCTAAGAAGACGATGAAAACAGTATAGCAATCGAAAATTTAGCGCAGAAAAAATAATTTTAGGAGATATGGGCTCCAGAAGGTCCATCAATAGAGGTTATGGAATATCACTTTTGGCAACTGCAAACTGATATAAAGAATAGCTTTTTGCACTAAACTATTAACTGTACACTCATTTAACGTTTAAGTAATATTAAAGTCACCCAATGATCAATAAAGACATGAAAAAACTCCGATTATGTTTCATTAAATTTTTCACATGAACTGTCAAAAATCAAATATTGGTGGTTGCATTGTGCATTGATCTTGGCGTTTTATGGACATGCCACGTTGCCAACTATTCAAGTGGATTTGGCCAATCCGGATTTTCGCAATTAATTGGATCGAAATTTTCGCGAGCGGAGCGCAGCGTCGCCTTGTAAGATTGATTAGATTGCATTCAACTTGGGTAACAAGGTTAGCCAAGTTAGGTTAGGTTATTTTCCTTCTTTTTACGTAAGAAATTAATTGGATGATCCAATCCAAATGCGTTTCTTGGTCCAGTTTAAAATTACTTAAAACAAAATAATCTGAAGTCACATTATTTTATATGTTTGGTAACTTTCTGAATGCGGCACATCAACTCCATGCTTAATTTTCAAAATTATAATCACTATCAAGAAGCGTGGTGAAATATACTTTGCATTTCAAACACAGATATCAGATCGTTATTTCATGCTGTAATACTTATCATTTATATGCTCAATATGTATGACGCATTGAATTTCAGTATTTTCTTTTCCCCTTTTGGAGACATAGGCAACGTCGCATATCAATGAACTTCAAGATTCGAATAATCATAACATTTGATTTTGGCATTTCTTCTGTAAAATAATAGAAAAGTAATCAGAGTTTTTCATGTCTTTATCGAAAATTATGTGATTTTAATATTACTGAAAGGTAAAACGTTGTGCAGTTACATTTTAGTGTAAATAGAAATTGTTTATATCAGTTTATAATTTCCAAAAGTGATATCCTATAACCTCTCTTTATGGAACTTCAAGGGCTCATATCTCATAATCTTCTCTTTTCCGCGCAAAATTCTCCATTGCTATACTGTTTTTACCATGTTTTGAAGCACCTGTAAAAATTTCGTGAAGATACTGGGTGATCTCATATTCTTTAGCTTTTCCTATAATTTGGTGAACGCAATAACTTATCGGGGTGAACTAATTAGTTTGCCCTTTCTACACTTGTATATATTTTCCTGATTATATTTTCATTTTCAGACTGTGGAAGGTTACCCAAAAAACATGTGTAGTAAAATTAATTAGGAAATATTTTTAAAAATTTCTGATCTTCATTTCGGTAATAATTAATTTCAGTTCAGGAATAACAATTTATTCCGATGAAATCAGACATTTTCGGAATAAATAATCTAGGAAAAAAATTGGCATGAAACTCTTCCGATTCGTAAAAATTTTCAAAAGTTATACCTGAAAGTTAATTTGGATAATAAAAAAAAACACCCATATCAAACTACTTATATTAGACCGATCTACTGTTTTGTGAGTTCTGACTTAAAATCAAATTCAGCTGATTACCATTCCAGAAAGCCAAAAAAGTTAAGAGCAACTGTGAATTGAGATATCAATCGAAAATCAGTCGTTTGCCATTGGTGTAGTACACAGACCACACCATTGAGGTATCAGTGGGGTAACATATAAGTGAACTCCACGAATGTGGAACACTTTTCATCTGGTCTAGAATCTTTCGATGTGTCAAGTGGTGGATAGTTCAACAGGAATAACTGATAAAACGGCTTCTCTTTATGACGTTATTTAACTGGTTAGAATACTAATGGACTATCATGCTTATTTACTCTGATATGGAAATATGCACCAAGAAACATGGACCTAAATTCTGTACATATAGAAATTACACTTTTTTGTAATAAACTACCAGGATGGCATCAATAAAAATTGTTTGTTGATCTTTCATCGAACTTGTTCCACAGGCATACACCAATTATTGAATTCAGACCTAAGGCGCCTTCATTTACTTAAAATCTCTAAGAAATTATGAAAATACGAGAAAAAGCACTGAAAAAATTCAAACGGACCCAATTAATCTGAATAACATCTTCAGTTCACTGTAAAAAAGGAGAAGAGGAAAATTTTGCTCAACAGTTTAATGGAATCGATGAAAGAGAGGAACCATGAGAAATATTAAATTGCTACCTAATCAATCCATTGATTTACACGAAAAACTCAATTTTGATGAAGTTAACTATATTAACACAATTCCATCATCTCCTCAACGACCTATTCGTATATGAAACTAGTTCAAGACCAACGCTGTTGGTTGCAACAACTTTAACATGGACATCGAACTATACTCACACTATAACTTTTATTACACGTATTGTCCATTGTTACCCATCAGAAAGTATCATTCCAAAAGCATGGAATGAAATAATTTCGAGAATTGTACCGAAAAAACGAACAAGTCGAATATAAGCACTTGAGGGAATGCAGTATTTTTCCAGCCCTTTCAAAAATCCTAGAAACAACAATGGATATGGCTTGCTTGACTTCAGTTGGGCGTTTGATAACATAAACCATGACTTGTTGCTAACCATCCTTCATTATTTAGAGCTATCAGATATGATACGATATTACTTTTCGGTTGATTGCTTGGTGGAATCAACATTGATAAAAATTGTTTTCGGTTACTCTGAAATCTGGAATTCAACAGGGATCCTTACTGGGCACCTTATTTATCATAATATTCACTGCACACTTAGACTTTATCACAGATTTCGTCCATGTGGAGTTACCGATGCATGTATAAATATCGTACGTTTTTCACGCATTTGTTAAAGCCACAACAGACTTCTCATCAATCCAAGTAAATCAAGTATTATATCCTACACACCAAGAAAAATAAGGGTTGTACATTCAAGATTATTAATTGAATAATTGCAATTACTGATTTCTAGAAATCATATATTGGTACGTACAGTGCTTTTCTTTAATGTCCCCCCCCCCTTTATTTTTTGAACGGATCAACTAAAAAAATTTAAACTTGGGATTATGAAATTGATGCATGAATACTATATTTTGGAGTAAAATTGACAGATGAAACTTTCAAGATTGCAACTGGGCGCCACCTGGGAAAAAAAATTAGATTGAAAGGGTGGCTTGTGAAACATCATTTTTGAAGCTCCTGACGAATACTTCACAACCCTGAAATATAAAGTCAATATCTTCACCTACTACAGAATGGCGGAATATTTAAGAATTACCTGCATACAAACACATTAATATCGATACATCTAGAAATATGAGTTTTTCTCTGCCATATGGCAATCCCAACAACCTGATAAGGTTTGATAGGTTATTTTTGTTTAAACAAAAAATGACAAAATCAGTACGACAACGAACATCATTGTTCAGTTGAAATATTCTCATTTAGTTTTCGGTTTTACTAGTAATGTTAGATCAATCCTTTTACAAAAGAGAATTCAAACTTGCCACGGGATTATCATCCACTATTCAACGTCACTGATAGATAAGACAATCAGTTTTATTTCACTACCGAAAACGAATCCATAATTCTAACACCCGTCCGAGCACAAACAAAACCATTAAAAAATCCCGATATTGCACAGTCACACAGCTCCCATTCATTAAGAGCCGTATCCGACTCATAAATCAAAGGTTATCGCTACCGATAAAATGTTTAAACATCCTTGTTGGTCATTATTTCCCAGACTAGC